>JAEQML010055115.1:0-36691 GCA_016904865.1 Pissodes strobi | reverse complement strand
CAGTGGTTTTTAATAATCAGTGCAGCAGAGATATTGAGGAGACAGTCAATATGTTTTCAACATATTTCTCTTCAGTTTATGTGGCTGATGACTCAACTCAAACCCTAAATTTTGAATTTTATACTAAATTAGTTGGTGCTGCCTCATATGATGTCGAAATATCTGAACTTTTTGATGCAGTTGTCGGTCTTCCATGTAGGTTCTCTTCTGGGCCTGATGGCATTTCTGCGGTGCTCTTGAAGAAATGCGTCTGTACTTTAGTTAAACCTTTGTGTGAGTTGTTCAACAGATCTCTATCTACATCAATATTTCCATCTGTCTGGAAATCTAGTTTTCTTAAGCCAATTTTTAAGAGCGGCCAAAGGACAAATGTTGAGAACTATAGAGCAGTCTGTTTGCAGTCAGAGATTCCAAAGCTGTTGGATAGTCTGGTCAGCAAGAAATTGGCATGGGATGTAAAAGGTATAATTAACCCAGAACAACATGGGTTGTCTGGCAGATCCACAATCCTAATCTGGTCCTTTACCGAAACTCAGTGATCAGAACTCTGGAGGAGCATGGTCAGGTTGACTCTGTCTATAGGGACTTCTCAAAGGCGTTCGACAGAGTCAACCATGGCCTTCTTCTCGCTAAACTAAGATCATTGGGCTTTGATGGTGCTTTTTTGGGTTGGATTCAGGATTTTTTGTCAGGTAGAACTCAGTTCGTAAAGTTGGCACAATGCATCTCTGGTCCAATACCTTGCCTTGCATCAAACATAGCAATATTTTAATGTATGCTGATGACATTAAATTGTTCCGATCGGTGGTCACAACGGATGATTATTCTCTGCTGCAGGCGGACTTGAACAGCTTTCAAAGATGGTGTTCCATTAACAAAATGAACCTGAATATATCGAAATCTAACATTTTCTCTTTTTATCGGGGTGCATTTGCTGCCCATGATTATAAGTTGAATGACACATCTTTGCTTAGACCTGATGTCATCAAGGACCTTGGTTTAACTCTTTACTGTAACCTATCCTTCATAACACATATCAGAAATATGGTAGTGAGAGTTATGAGTGTGTTAGGCTTTATTCAGCGTCTTACGGTTGGCCTCAGTTCATGCTTTGAAGGTTTTGTATTGTGCCTTAGTTCGACCTATTGTTGAGTATGGGTCACTAAATTATCAGGTACATATTCAATATATGGAGCGGAAGTTTGTCCGAATTGCTGCCTATAGAATGGGTTTGGTGAGGAAGGAATTTACTTATGAGGAAATTCTTTCACGATTGAACTTAGACTCTTTGGAGGTCAGGCGTGGGATGCTCGATGTGGTTTTCTTACATGGGATTCTTAACAGTCGTATTGACTGTCCTGAGTTGTTGGGAGAGATTGACTTCAATGTTGCAGTCAGAAGAAATCGTCACACTTGTGCCTTTAGAATTCCGTTTCACCCGACTAGTTATGGTTCTAATGAGTCGCTTACTAGAATGCTTCTTAAGGCCAATCAGTTAATACTGGAACAGGATATTTGTCTGTTTAACATCTCGCTCCGCAGTCTTAAGAGCAAATTAAGAAATGTTATATAACTTTATGGTGATATTTTAATCTTTGTTTTATTGTGTATATTTTATGTATACGATTAGTATAATTTTAATGCTGTAATTTTTATAGATATGAATTTTATAGTTTTATTGTAGTTGATCTTCCCTATTGGAATTTATTTTAAATGGATGAGCCGTAAATGAATAAATAAATAAATAAATAGACACGTCATCCCAGCCAGATGTAGTTGCGGCTTTATTTGGTGAGCTAGAAAAAAATTCTTCCTTCAGAAGCTTTTCTGACGTTCATTTGTTTTTCTAGTAACACCGCAGAAAAGTTTCTGAAGGAACCTACAACTTTTGTATACAATTTTTTTCTAGCTCACCAAATAAAGAATTTAGGAGAGGGGTTCAGTAATAATCAGATACCCGACATTCTTGCAATTTACGTGGTAACTATTATAGCTAGACCCAACAAACCTTATATTACTGAACTCGTCTTAAAAAGCTCTACCGATATCCGGAAGAATATACAGGGTGTCCCATTTAAAAAAAACATTAATTTAATTTGCACAGTAGAATTTCGATGTTCAATTGTTTTTCTAGTAACACCGCAGAAAACTATATGAAGATCCTTACAACTTTTGTACATAACATTTTTTTATACGAGGGTAAATAAAAAAGTTAAAGGGGGGTTACATTTATAACCGGACACCCTGTACAACAGCCGAACAAGTAGCCGAGTATATAAAAAATAAGTTGGATATCATATGTAAGTGTGATAAAATGAAAACTCGCAAAGACTACCACAAGAGCTCATTTAAATTGTAAATACCCTCTGAGAGCAAAGTAAGAATTATGGCACCTGATGTATGGGGAAGAGGTATAACTATAAACCATTTTCTCATTACTGAAGACGTCCATTATACAGGGAGGGTCAAGAATAAGCATCAGTACCCAAGATGGCATCACAATACTTCATCAAAATGTCTGGTCACTGAGAAAAAAGTTAGATGAACTGGATGTTTTCCTGAAAACTCAAGATGAAACTACTGACATTTTGTGTTTTACAGAACACTTTATGGATATGGAAGAATTGGAGGCGCGAAACGTTGTTGGCTTCTCAACTGTATCCGCCTTTGCTAGAAGGCAGCATACACATGGAGGGGCAGTAATTCTAGTCACCAATAACATCACTGCTGAGCCATGCAAGCAACTTGAAACTTTGTCAGCCGAGATGTCCAGTGAGATCGCAGCCATAGAGGTTAGGCACCTTAATCTGGTTGTTGTAGCTGTTTATAGACCCCCAAGGGGGGATTTTATAACTTTTTTAAATTCAATGTCTGTATTGTTAGAAATTTTAATAGTTAAGTCTAATTTTATTGTTATAACTGGAGATTTTTAACTTGCCCTTTAACACTTTAAACGAAAAAAAACCTTACAGTTATTAGACTTATTTGGTGTGTATGGTTTAACTCAAAAAATGTTAGAACCTACCAAAGGTGATAATTGCCTGGATAACATATTTATAAATTTCAAAGAAATTCTAGCTTCTAAAACGTATACAGGGCAACCTCTTATCTCTGACCACAGGGCAGTAATGACTAAAATGGATTTAAAAAAGCCTCTGAAGGATATAAATGTTTTCGCAAAATGGTGTTAATTTAATGTTTAGTTATTTGCAGAATATTGATTGGGGCTTTCTAAATTTTAATTGGTCAGTCAATGAACAGAGCAATTTTTTTATGAATATCATGACAGACCTTTTTGAAAAATATTTTCCCTTGAAGAAAATTGCTAAGGAAAATACAAAAGTAGAGTAGTTTAATAATGATCTTTCAGTAATGAAAGAACAACCGCATTTCTTAAATGATCTATATAAGGCAACCTGATATACATCGACAGTTTTGTCAGTTCCAGGCCCAATATAGATTGGCAATAAAAAATACCAAAAAAGCTGCAGCCTCAAAATTTAATGGGGAATAAGACAACAAAGTACGTGCTGCCTGGCAACTTGTTAATGACCATAGGAGAGCGGGGAGAAGGAATGAGCCGCCCTTGGATATCACTGCTTCTGATTTTAACACTTTATTTGCTAACATTCCAGGTAACATAATAAAAAATATAAAACCACCAAATATTCATGCCGAGGAGTTTGTGCAAAGACAAGATCTCAATATCCCTAGTAATGCTTTTTCATTTAGACAGGTTACGTTTGTGGAGGTCCGTGATGCTATCTTGGACCAAAAAAATAAAAACAGTAGGGATATTTATGGATTTAGTGTTTCACTTTTAAAACGAATTAAAGATCCAGTCATAATTCCTTCAACAAAGCTAATCAATAAATGTATCACAAACGGGGAATACCCAACTGTTCTTAAGAAAGCCAAACTCATTCCAAAAGGGTGATGTGGGTGATTTAAACAACTATAGGCCTATAGGACTAATACCTGTATTCTATAGAGTATTTGAATTTCTTATCAAGAAACAGCTTTATGAATATTTCGAAAATAACAAGTTATTTAATAAAAGTCAGTTTGGGTTTAGACAAAATCGATCTACTATCCTGGCTATTTTGGATATGATGGAGTACATAGTTGAAGGATTTGAGGAGGGCCACTACATTGGTGCCACTTTTTGTGACCTCTCCAAGGCCTTTGACTGTGTGTCTCATCGTATCCTGGTGGAGAAGCTGAAATATTATGGACTATGTCCAAATTCATTGAAGTTGCTTCGGAGTTATTTGGATGGTCGTATGCAGCAGACTTGGTATGGGGGTACTCTCTGAGTAGTCTAAGATTTCCTATGGGGTACCTCAGGGGTCGATTATTGGGCCTCTACTTTTCATTGTTTACATTAATGATATAGGAGTCACGGTGGACGGTATTTTTCTTATGTATTTGATATTGTTTGCCGATGACACAACAGCACTGTGCCATCACTCATCCGTGTCTGAAGTGAAATCAATGATGGAAAGGGGTATCGCAGCTTTGGCAAATTGGTTTGCTGCAAATATCTGAGCCTGAATATTGCAAAGACCGAACACGTAATTTTTGGCTTAAAACCCATACAGAGAGACGACGGAATGTCAGGGGTAGTGAGGTTTCTGGGGGGTGCATCTTGACCCTATTCCCCTATTCGAGCAGCATGTAGATGAAGCCAGTAAAAAAATTGCAAGGTCCATATTTCTTTTGAGGAATCTTGTGGGCTCGGTTGACGACCCTGTGGTCTTGATGGTGTTTCATGCTCTTGTACAATCTCATTGTAATTATGGCATCCTGGTCTGGGGGCATACAGCCTAAGCCCAAAGAATATTTAAGCTTCAAAGACGAGTAATTGAGAGTTTCGGGTACCAGGAAGACGTGCGAGAGCACTTTAAGAGGCTTGGTATACTTACCTTACCACGTAGATTTATTTTTGAATGCCTGGTCTATATGAAAAGGAACATTCACGACTATCACCTGTCAAACGAGCATCACCATTACAATACCAGACATAACACAGACATACACCTTGAATTTCTCAGGCTTAAAAAATCTTATAACGCAACCCTGTAGTATGGCCCAACGTTTTATAATAAACTTCCATTAAATGTGAGAGAACTAAATGAAACTAGTATGTAAGGTTTATCAAGGACTTATTAATAAAAAATGCATTTTATACATTTAATGAGTTGCTGAGTTTTAGCATAATCCCTTAACATGTTTTATGTTTGAATTATAATTATATGTAAATAGTGTGTGTAAACTTGTGTTGAATAATGTACTGTTCAATGTGAGTCATGCTATTATGACCTGTGTAAGAATTTCATATTTGTTAGCACCAATAAACTTTGCTTTTGCTTTTAGCAATATCATAGTGCCTCCATGAATTCGGCCTAGATTACCTTGAGAATACACAATAGTTAGTCAAAGTTAAAGTTTCACGATCATTAAGCCGATGTTCTGTTATCAGCAGTATATCCAGGCAATTGATGCTCTCTAGAAAGAGCAGCAACTCATCAATTTTATTTCCTGCTGATTAAATGTCGAGAAACAAGTTGGAAGAAAACTACCGGCACAGATTGTGTAGCAGCGCACTGACCACCTGTTCCTCTAGACTCCGAAACTTTACCTTTAGCACCGAGAGATAGAAAACGCGAACTAAATAGTTTCTTACCATTAAAGCTTGGTTCGCAGTAATGCGATCTTTCGTCAACGTGCATAAAACTGTCCATTGTTAAAAAAAAATCCTGCATAGTTTTTAATAGAAGTAGTAAATTAAGGAAAAATTCAAATTTTGTTTTTTGCTTAAGGGATATTCAGAGAAGATGCATATGGCGGAAAGCGTAGGAATAAATTAATATCAGATTCAATTCTGGTCAGATTCAATTCTGGTCAGATTCAATTCTGGTCAATGCTTGAGCTGAAACCTGAAACAGTTCTAGTGTGTAGGTATTGCATAATACAAATTCAATGAAGTCCTGCATTATGCAATTCAATTCAATTCAAAACATGCTTTATTGTTTAAAATACATAGTATTTGTTAACAAAGCTTACTTATCTATAACTGCCTTACTAAAATTACTGTTAAATTGAATTATTAGGTACTATTCTTAAGGACACAAATACCAAAAAAAAATGTACAGAAAAAAGTTTTTGAAACAGTACAAATAAATCGTCAAATAGACAATAAAAATGATAAAAAAAAAAACAAGCAAATGTATATAAACAAAAAACAGCGGATAAAACAATCACAAATATGTCACCAAAATGTCAGATGAGTCAATAATATAAAAATATCACATGAAATATCAGAGTAAAATATATAAATCAGAGTAAATTACATAAATCCAAAATTAAAATGTTACAACTACAATAAGCATTTCTAGACAAAGTTATCGTGAAAGAATTCGCTCAAGTCATAAAAGGGTCGCACAATCAACAGTGACCTCAACCTCCTTCTAAACACGGTTTTATTCCGAATCTGTCTGAGATCAAGTGGCAAATCATTAAAAAATTTTTTGCTGTTATAAATGATAGAATTCTTCGATTGAGTGGAATTTGGAATAGGCAAGGAAATACTATGGGTAAGACGCATATTATAAATAGAGTTAGAGTTGGAGTGTATATTGTCTTCGAATTTCTTGTGCATCAAACAAGCCGACTCCAAAATGAAAATACAAGTCAAAGTTAAACTTCGATGCCTTAAAAATAGTAGCCTGCAGGATTCCCTCACAGTTGCCTTACACATATATTTTACGACTCTTTTCTGTAAAACGAATATGAAGTTAAAGAGCTGTTTAGAACAAACTCCCCAGAAGCATATACCGTATCTCAAATAAGACTCAATCAATGCAAAATAAGGATTCCTTGCTATGCAACCGTCCAGTTTATTACTAATAACTCTCATTGCATAGCAGTTTGAAGACAGCCTTCCACTGAGATTCTTTATATGACTTTCAAACTTTAATTTATTATCAATGAGGATACCCAAAAATTTAATTTCATTTAAATTATTTAGTAATAAGTTTTCAAGCAACATACCACTCATAGCACACCTAAAAGACATAATACATAATTTTCCCCACATTCAATGAAAGGAGGTTTGCATCACACCACCGTTTCACTGTCCGCACATCCCTGTTCACCAAATCATTCAATTCAGATTGATCCCTACCATGCCATAAAATTGTAGCATCATCCGCAAAACTGTAAATTTACCTGATATCTTAATACAAGTCAAATCATTAATATAAAGTAAAAACAGTATGGGCCCCAATACCGAGCCCTGAGGAACGCCATATTCTACCCTAATTTGCCCTGAGCTTTGATCTCTGAAAGAAACCTTTACAAGTTATAGCTTATCATTTGCTGAAATATGTTGCATTTGGTCTAACCGGAAATAACAGAACCCACAATGCATAAAACTTGCGAATGAATATCTTAATACCAAATTTCTTACTTGAATTCTGACACATCCTCTTCAGCTTCACTTTTAATATCAATTTCCTCATGAATCAAATAGGCATCATTACATTTTGTTTTATTGTAAGTTCTATAAAATAAAATAAATTAACTTTCAGAGAATCAATGTAATTATGTGTTTATGATATTCTACTGCTACTAAAATCTACAAGAGTCTTTGTTTACACTGTCACTTACACAATGTATCACACTTAATTTTTATCACAAGTAGAAAAAATTATTAAAATCAAAGGTAGATACTTACAAATCTAGTTCAGTTTTAATATTACTGTTTTCTTTATTAATGACTGGTTGTTCATCTAAATCATTGTCAGCTTCATTTGAAGATCCCCTAGAAATATTAAATACTACTAAAAAATATTTCATCAGATAGGTTAATTATAATTATAAAATTCTTTTAACTCATGTTGGTGTTGTCAAAATAAAAAGAAACACCCTTTCAAGGCAGATTTCTGTCAGTTCAGGCGTCCCGCAAGGACTAATGTTTAATGTCTTTATCAAGTGCATACTTTATGTGAATGACTTGAAGCTTTTTAAAATTATTGACCATAGCAATGACTGCTTGAGGGTGTAGAGTGCAGAGTGACTTGGATATTCTTTCTGAATAAAGCTTGGCTAATGTGGAAAAATATAAAATTTGAACAGTATCTAAAAGGAAGAATAATAATTATTATTGTATGTTTGACTATGTTATTAATAATGAAGTATTGGAAAGGGTCAATAATAAATTTAGATTTGGTTATCATAAACTTTATCAGGAACAAAGCTATTAAGCTATTAGGTTTTATTAAGCGAAGTTTAAAGGACTTTGGTGACATAAATTATTGTAAATTGTGGATCTGGGATTGAATATGTCCATCTGGTCTCCACAATGACAAAGAAAAGAAATTTATTGGTGTTAAAACAAAGTTTGCACAAGTCAAAAGTGGAATCTAACAATAATAAATGTGAACAAGTAAAGATAACTATGTGGAACTAAGCTCCTATAAGTATATTAGATCAGATCATAGAAATTGTTATATAAGTACTCTTGGAAACTGTAGAAACATTTAAAAATTAGATAATTTTTTATTCTTGTTTTGAATTATTTTTGTGTCAATGATCTTATATGATGTGGTAACTTATTAAAAAACATAGACCCATGAAAAGATGTACCAGTCTTCTTGCGATGCATCCTATGGAAATCAGTGTATATATTAAAGTTATTTCCAGTTGGATATGGATGTATATTTTCGGGGGTGTCATAGGTGTTGCTGAACATTTTCACATGCAGATGGCATTGAAAAATATAGTTATATACACGAAATAGTTAAGACTTTAAGTTTAATAAATGCCTCCTTACAGTCAGCTCTATATTCCAGATCATCAACTTTTCTGATCGCTCTTCCTTGTAGAGAGAAAAAAAAGGTCCATACGAGACACGTGGCTCCAAACCATAATTCCGTAAGAAATCATGGACTGGACGCAAGGAAAGTATACGACAATGCAACTCTAGGGGAAACATATTGTGTAAGATTCCAAAGTGCAAATACACCTGACGCTACTTCAGAGCATAGTTGATCAATATGGGCATGCCATAGCAGTTTAGAGTCTATTTTCATTCCCAAAAAACTAACTGGATCATTGGAGTTGTTAACGTTAATTTTGCGAGTTGAAATAAATAATTGTTGATTTTTAGATTCATTCAAACAAAGTTGGTTAACGGTAAACCAGTCTGCAATCCTTGACTGCGTCTTACCAAGATCCGCCTGCAATTTGTCAATTTTCTTTGCTCTTTTAATAACAGTAGTGTCATCTCCAAAAAGAATGATATCGGCACTGGGATCACTACACACCAAGTCACTTATATATACCAAAAACAACAACCGCCCCAGGAACGATCCCTGCAGAATACCGTATTTAATTTTACGAAACTCAGAGCTTGCACCATTTTTCTCAACTATATGTGATCTTACAGAAAGGTAAGTCTTCAATAATTTAATACTAGAAGGAGAGAAGTTGTAGTATTTCAGTTTCATTGTAAGAAGGTCAAATGAGACACAGTCAAAAGCTTTGCTTAGATCGCAAAAGGCAGCCCCAGTTATTTTAAGCAATCATTTACTAAATCAACACTTATTAATTACCACGGCAGTGGTAAAATATATACCTTGACCTGTGGGAAAAAATTCAAAGCAAATTTTTTGAAGCTCGTCATACCTATAGAGGAGACTGACTATAATAATTATATTGAAAATTTGTTGAATTTAAGATTTCTAAAAGATCGCCGTGTCTTGACTTATATAAAACTTATAAAATAAGGTAATTAACACTTGTAAATTGCTTGATCTTATCACATTCAATACACCTCAAAGATGTACGTTATTTTTGCAAAGTTTCATAAAACTAACTATGGACTATGGTCTACATAGTCCTTTATCAAGCTAATGGCTACGGTAAGAGTCTTGAATTCTTTTACTTGTCGTACAACTCATTTAGTTCACTGGATCAGTGGAAAGAATTAGGTACTCTTTGAACAAGTCATATCTAATACTTATGCTTTTCTTTGGGTTAACATCGCAGGCATGTGAAACATCACGCATTCTTTACTTCCACAATTTCTTTGACCATTTTGGATGGGTCGTTTTTCTGCGACTTGTATAAAATGTTATTATTTTTGTATTTGCTTTCAGTGAACACATTTTTCAGACAGGTTATTCATTGTTAAGAAAATAATAATGATTTTTACCTTCAAATTCAAGATGGCGACCGATAATTCGATCTGTTTAGTTAGTCCTGTTAATTTGTGCAATATCTGTAATAAGAAAGTTAAAAAAAATTGTAAAATGTGTTTCATGTGCGGCTATTTTTCATAGCTTTTGTGTGGTTAAGAGTCCAGGTTTTATTGTGGTGCGAATTAACGAGATAAAATGCGTTGATTGTGCCGATGTGAATGACTCAGCAGATTTGACGGCTGAACAGAAACTTGCGTTTTACTCAAAAAACAATGGTACCTTAGGAACCTTGGTTATGGAACTTTTCGAGAAGAACGATCTTTTAAGAGAAAAGATAGATCGTTTGGAACTAGAGCTGCAGGAGGTAAAACCAAAATTAAATCCAACCAAATCAAAACAAACAAATAGGGTTATGACTCTTCCTCATCCTCCCACCCCCTTAATCTGTCAACCGGAACAAGTGTCAATTGTCAACGACGCTCACGTCACACCATCGAAGGCAAATCAGGGCGTGTTGCCGGAAACAACAGCTGTTCCGACAGCTTCGGTGATGACGTCAAGTGCGGACTCAACGGCGCGCAATCTCCATGTTATTGCATCACAAACTGGAACTGTTGATAACGAACTTTTTCAAAACAATTTTGTTGGGACGAACCTGTGTGAAACTAAAGCTTCTGTTAGTATCAATCCAAAACCTGATATCGCTATTGATGACTGCCGCAATGACTATGTCCCCAGAAAATCCGCAAATAGTAATGGAGCTGTTATTGATAGTCAAACAATTACTGCTAAGGATGTAGGGAAAGCAATATCAAATGCCTATCACCCATTAAATGAAATTAACCAACACCACCACAAGGATAATTCACGTGACTCCTCCTTTTTTATAAGAGGTACTAGTTTTAGAGAAAATCAATCTGAATCTCAGGGCGATTTCACTGGCATCCCTTCAAAGCAATGGTTCTATGTTGGTAGGGTAGCATCCAATGTCTCCGACCAATCAGTTCAATAATACATTTTGGATAAATTGAAATGCAAAGATGCGAGCACTTGCTTCGTCAGGATGCTAAAGACTGACACTCATATGTCATCTTTTAAGGTCGGCATCGATAATGCTTATGCCAGTATGTTAAAGGATACACAGTTCTGGCCATTAAATGTTATTGTTAGGCATTTTAACCATCGGCCATGCAATGTCCAAACTAACAAACTCCCTAATGCAAATAATAGCCACCAAAATTTTCGCAAAAATCAAACAGGCATACAGATAAGCTAAACCTTAATGTATATTACCAAAATGTAAGAAGTCTGCTTAATAAACAAGAAGGACTAACGCAGCTTGCACTGCTGGACAATTATGATGTTTTGTTATTTACAGAGACATGGCTCTCTGCGTCTGTGATGAGCGGAGAATTCGATCTGTCAAATTATGTGATCTATAGATGTGATCGGAGTAGTTCTACTAGTCATAGTAAGAGGGGAGGTGGCGTCATGGTGGCTGTGAAAAATAGTTACCCATCAAGATGCTTGGAGGTTGATGTGGATTGCTTGGAGCAGCTTTTTGTATCGGTAAGAGTGGGGACCTCTGCTTTTGTTTTTGGATGCATATATATCCCGCCTCAGTCATCTGTTGAAAAATACCAACAGTTTTGTCTATCAATTGAGTATATACTGGAACACCACAAATACGACAGGATGATACTCACAGGAGATTTTAACCTGCCGAAAGTCAACTGGCTAAATGAAGATGATGGAACGAGGGCTGTGGGAAACATATCAGAACAGGTTGAGTGTCTTTCAAATTATTTCGCATTCTTAAATTTCTATCAATGTAACAGCATACCGAACATTTCATCAAACTTTCTCGACTTAGTCTTTAGTGATTGCGATAATTTAAGTGTTTGCCTTGTTAATAGTCCATTTATTTCTTGGGATAAGTACCACCCAGCTTTAGAACTTCATATTACTTTAGATAACAATTTACAGCCCTTAAACTATGACCATTTTTATTATAATTTTAAATTGGCATCTTACCATGACATTAATACATTTCTAGCGGAATATAATTGGGCTGACATTTTAAACAACACTAACGTTGATATTATCATTGATGAATTTTACTCTGTACTGTCTTTAGTTATGGATTTGTTTGTTCCTAAATGTAGAGCCAAAAATCCCAAGTTTCCAGTTTGGATGTCTGCTGAGTTAAAAAATATGATTGTTCACAAAAAGCAAATGCATCGAAATTATAAATGCTCAGGTTCTCTTTCCGACTATGAACTTTTTGTTGAAGCTAGGCAGATTTGCAAAGAATTGACGACTATCTCTCATAATAATTACATCAAACACATTGAAGATAGTATTCAGCATGACCCAAAGCAACTCTGGAAGTACATTCACACTAAAAATAAAGACATGATTTTGCCTCTTAGCATGTCTTTTCAAAATCGTGCATCTGAGAATCCGCAGGAGATAGCTGACATGTTTGCCTCTTTTTTCGGCTCAGTTTACTCAGATGATGAACATGCTTCATGTAATATAGCATCTAAATTCGATTATCCTGAGTGTATTAATCATGTTGATGTCAACCTGATCGATATTTTTGAGGCTATTGAGTCTTTACGTTTAAACCTGCCTGCAGGGCCCGATGGCATCCCTCGTGACTTCATATATAATTGTCGTTTTGTCTTGTGTCCTATTTTGCTCACAATATATAATGTTTCCTTGTCAACAGGCCAATTTCCCAATCATTGGAGAATCAACTATGTAACACCCATTTTTAAGAGTGGAGATAGAGACAATATAACAAACTATAGAGCAATAAGTAGGGTGTCTTTATTCAGCAGGGTTTTTGAGAAGATTACCCTTGAAAAAATCACCCCATATTTTAAACAAAAAATTTGCCTTGAGCAACATGGATTTGTTAGTAATCGTTCAACAGTCTCCAACCTGTTGGTGTACACTGACTATGTGTTGGGGGCCTTGGAGGATAGGTGTCAGGTTGATGCAATCTACACTGACTTCTCCAAGGCCTTCGACAGGGTCAACCACCAGACACTTGTGCAAAAACTTAAGCACTATGGAGTGGGAGGTTGTCTTTGGGAGTGGTTTGGTAGCTATATTTCGGGTAGAAGGTTTGTGGTGAATATCAATAATGTAACATCTCGTGCGATTAATGTAACATCTGGGGTTCCCCAGGGTGGTCATCTCTCCTCACTACTGTTCAACCTGTTCATAAATGATTTGTCCACAACTGTCAAGCATTCTAGATTTTTGCTCTATGCTGATGATTTTAAATTATTCCATTCCATTAGGGCTGTGTCTGATTGTTTGGACATGCAGGAGGACTTGAACAGTTTTGGACAGTGGTGTGTGGATAACAAGCTCACTCTGAACATTGATAAGTGTAACTTCATGTCATTTTACAGAGTAAAGAATCCTGTTGTTTTTGAATATTCTATTAATGGAATCAATTTGGTCAAGGTAGAATCTGTAAAGGATCTGGGCATTACTCTTGATCCCAAGTTATCGTTTAACCTACATATAGAGCTAACCACAAATAAAGCCTTGAAACTTTTAGGATTTATTACCAGATCTCTAAATGGTTTCAGCAATATACATTGCTTTAAGCTTCTTTATTGCTCTCTGGTCCGTTCACTTCTGGAATATGCCAGCCCTGTTTTCAACCCACATTACTTGAAGTATATCGACATGATTGAAAGGATTCAGAGGAAGTTTTTAAGAATAGTCAATTATAAACTGAAGATACCTGTTGAACACCTTGATTATGACCTTCTACAAGGGCTTCTGTCCCTTGGCTCCTTGGAAGGCCGCCGTGCCCTTTTGGATGCAAGATATGTATTCAAAATCTTGTGTGGAGGTGTGGATTGTCCTCTTCTTCTTCAAGGGGTCTCACTTGCTGTACCACAGAGAATCACTCGTCATCACGACCTCTTATATGTTGGGCACCATCGAACAAATTATAGCCAGTTTGCCCCTCTTGTTCGAATGGTTAGGCAATTTAATGGGCTAATGTTAGATCCGTTTAACCTATCACTTGCACAGTTTAATAGACTTGCCATCCCAAAGATATGTGAGAGATGACCCCATCTTGGTTATATATCAATGTCTCTATTTCATTTCATTTTTGGCTCTATATCCCTGATTGACATTTTTTAAATTTTTTAATTCTTGACTAAGTGTAGTGTTATGTTTGTAGTGATTAATTGTACCTAAGCTTTTGTTATTGTATGGATTCCTATATCATGGTTTTAACATTTTTGTAATATTTGTACTTGTATATACATTATTGTAAATGGCTGTGCCGTATATTTAAAATAAATAAATCTAAATTATTCCTTTCACTTTCAACGGTTGTGCTCATATTTGATAGGTCATTTTTTAAAGAAAAATTTACTTTCATTTTCGATTCTCTACAAAACACATTCCAATAAGTATTGCTTTTTGGCTTACTTACTATCCTTTATCCCACCTGCACAGCGGAATAACCTCGGGAACCCTTTCTTAAATTCTGCATTTGTACTGCAGAAAAGTTCAGTAATAATACATGTAACAGACAAAATATTTTGAGTTTGAGAGTGTAAGGGTATGAAGGGTAAGGAAACACCACAGGACATTATTTTTAAAATACAAAATTATTGATTCGCACCTGCATCTATTTTTAAAAATATGACAATCATATTCAAGACAAGAATGACAGTGACAGTATAAAAATAGTATATAATCATCTACATGTGGCTTGCGGAGCTAAGTGCTACAGGATTATCAATATGAATGCTGCAATATGTATTTCCTAGGATTCCACACTGTCAAACATGTATTATTTGCTTAGATTCCTTAGAAAAGCATATGACTATAAATAATTATTAGAACAAACGATCCGTTGCCTTTAATCTTAAGTATTTGGCATTTAAGGCGGTACATGGGTGAAACCTATAAACGATAATGAAATGACCAGATATCTTGTTTTTAGCCTTTTTGAAAAACAATCGGTGTACTTACTCAATAAGATATTGCCCATTTTCTTCTTTAATCCAAGACACATTCAGTTGATCATACTCCGAATAATTTTCTAATTTCTCTTCTTTAACTGTATTTGCCGACCTTTCCAGAAGAGTTAACTTTGGTATTGGCTTACCGTTATTATTTGCCAAATTGCTAGACATGATATGATATATCCCACTGGAGAAACTATCTACTTTCCTTTATTTAGTACCAAATTTAAGCTAGTTAGGTATACGAAGGCCAATTTCTTGACAGGCCAAGAAATTCATCAATTTCTTCTCCCTTGTTGTGTTGTCCTAGCAATTAATGGTTAGGTGTTTTCTTCTCCTGCAAAAGGGCCGAATTTCACGATTTTTTTTTAGTAGCTCTTCCAAGATAAAAAGCACTGCTTGCATATGAGATTATTTCTATTCATAGAAAAATATATTTTCTATTTTCAATTTCTAATTTCTAGTCGAATTTCGAATTGAGGTTGAGTTCACAAACGACAAATGATCCTCCTATCTAATTTTCTATCCTTCTTTAGGGCTTTAATGGCTTCTGCTGCACAAGCATGATCTGCCAGCTAGTTCAAAGAAGTTTTAGAAATCATATCTCAAATACTGATTATTTGAGTAGCTTCTTCTGACAGTGATCTGTTTTGACCTTTTCTGGTCGGTTCCACAATGCGACCCGACGTTAGAATTACCCATGTGTTCGCGGTACACTAAATCCCTTGTAACCGTCTGATGGGTCAGTGGTTAGATAGTGTGTTTGTGATGCAAAGGTTGCTGGTTCGATTCCCGTCTGTGCCAAGTTATGTTTTTAATTCTTTTTTAGGTTGTTTGTAAAAAATTGTTTCATTGATTTTGGGTATGTCTTAGGTTAGGTTTGGTTAGCACTTGGTTAGGTTCCTTTTCTTTAGCCCCCGTAGCGAGCGCAGCGAGCGGACGGTCCTGCGAAACAACTTAATTATTGCCGACATTCTGCCAATCGCCGAAGGTCAGCAGAAAAGATCAACCCAGACCGCTGTCTGAAGACGCCAGTCCATCATACCACTAAAGAAAAAAGAAAGAAATATAGCGATAAATTGTAGCAATTATCGATATATCGTTGCCATCCCTACTCTTGTGATCTGAGAATTTGACGTTTTGTATTTGAGTGATTTGACCTATGACCTAGGTAAAATGTAAATAAACACCAACTTACATGTTACCAAATAAAGGGAATTGAATATTTTCCTCATTGGAAGCCTCAAATAGTTCTCAATATTATATTATGTTTAGCAATATGACAAATAGCAAGGGTAAAGGTAAGCTGCCAATACCAGAGTCCTGGAAAAGTTCCCACACATACGAAATAGTTAAAGAAGAAAATCAGTTTGATCAACTTAATGCATCTTGGATTAAAGAAGAAAATGATCAATATCTTATTGGGTAAGTAGGCTTAATTGTTAAAGAATGATTTAGACGACAGGTAAAATGTAATTGGGCTTTGTTAATAATTACAATGAAATAATTAAAACATTTTAAATTAGGATAATATTTCTAGGGGATCTTCAGCTAAATCTGACAGTGGTTTAGATGAACATGCTACCATTAATAAAGAAATGAAAACGGGCCCGGATTTGTAAGTAACTATGCTTTTAATAATTCTTATGATTGCACCAATAATTATGGACAATTGAAATTGTATTGTTAAAAAGGTCAATAATTAGTTCAAGTGTTGATGACGGCTTGTAAACATGTATTTCCAATAAACTAGCACATTATCTATTACCGTACTTCCACATACTAGAACCATAGATAGATAAATATGAACTAACTGACGTGACACATGACATTAGGTCGTCACCAGTATTGCCAAAGTACAACACTCGAACAAAGAGCAGAACAAGAAAAGTATAATATAATGTAAATTTTATTGATGTAGTTCAGTTTGATTCCTATGTTACACCATCAGGCATATCTGACCATGAAGCAGTGGTCATTGTATTTTCTCTGTCTGGGGGAACTAAGCATGGGAGTTGTAGATATGGCAGAATTTATAGTTCCTCTAATTTTAACATATTCAGAAACCTAGCAAACCAACTGAGCTGGTCTAATATTTCTAATTGATTTTCTGTCACAATTCAATGAAGCAATGGTCAGAATCTTTAATGATAGTTTGCCTGCATGCAAAATAAGGCAGAGAGTAACAAAAACATGGACAACATCTGGAATCAAAATCTCTGCCATCAACCTTCCTTGTCTGTATACAATTAGAAAATTTACTACTGACACCGGTTTTCATTACTATTTTTATGAATATCGAACTATTATTGTCAAATAGTTAAATGCGCAAAGCAAAGGAATTATAGGGAAAGATTAGCTAATGCCCAAAATAAGCCTAGAGAACAATGGTCCATTGTGAACGCATTAAGGGGGAAGTCTAATAATTCAAATGATCACATAACTATGAACCCTAATATGCTTAAATTTAAATTCAAAATATGTAAATAAAGCAAACTCAGTCCAAATCAAGCAACTGGGTCTAAAAAGAACTCATCCACGCTATAGTAAACCTTTCCAATCAGAAATTCTTTTACAGATTTTTTAAAATGCTTTCTACAGCCAATTCGTCTTATGAAACCTGGTAGTCTGTTAAACATCTTTTTGCCAGAATATATGACTGATTTCTTTATTAGCTCAGTGGTCAGTATAGTAAGTTTCACAGTGAAATTATTAAAATGAGTTACATAACTACACTGTTGTTCAATTTTCGATCGAAAATTTTCAAAACATATGCCATAGCGAAGGCGTGTTTCAGTCAGCGAATAGTACGCACTCTTTGCAACTTCGACATCCAATTCGCAAGAGATCACCCTGATTGCATAGCAGCTTTGTGCAAGGCTCTTATTTAAAAACAAAACATGATCTGCTAACTTCAATTTGTCGTCAATATGTAGGCCCAGGTATTTGTTGACCTGGAGGTGAGTTACAGGCTTGGTATGCACCATTTCTTAAGAGTGACTAAATCCTTTGCAATTATGCTTTGAAGCTACAGAGGATCCTTGTGCCGCCAGAGTATAGTGGTGTCACCGGCGAAAACGGTAAAAGTCCCAGATATGTTCAAACAGGGCAGGCTATTGACATAAATCAGAAATAATAAGGGCCCAAGTACAGATACCTGGAGAACACCCGCAATGACTTTCAATTTATTTGATTCCGTATTGTTTATGCTGACACTTTGACCCCTATTTGATAAGTAGGAGCAGCCCAAAGCTCTACTCCTGAATCCATACCTTTCAAGTTTATTGAGCAGTACTCTGTGATTCACATAGTTAAAAGCTTTTGCTAGATCACAGAATACCGCTGCAGCAACATCACCCTCATTTAGTCCACAGTACAATGAATGTAAAAATGAGATTATAGCATCATTCGTCCTCATGGGAATTAAAAAACCGAATTGTGAAGTATTAAACAATTCATGTTTCTCAAGAAAACCTAACATACGTTTCTTAACGAGTCTCTATAACTTTTGCTAGAGTTGACAACATTAAAATGGTACAGTAGTTGGAGCAAGCGAATACATACATACTCAACTTGATAATATACACAGTTACCGAGATTTCGAAGCACATACGTTGACCTACAACAAGGAATCAGTATGCGAATCCCATCGCAACTTCTAACAAACCGCACCACTAGAAATCGCGTCACTGCCTCCATAGCCTCTTCACTGTCTAAACTTGTATGAGCAAAGACAACCTTACTTATCGTGTCACCGTTAAGCAGCAGCCTATATACCCCAAGGGACAAAACAATCTCATACAGAAACCTCCCTTAAATTCATGAATTGTTTACAAAATAAATTGATTTAAATTTTGTGTATGACCCTATTTTTTCTAGTTGTGATAAAAATTAAGTATTGTAAATTTGGTGTTATTTTTAAGCTTATTTTTTTGTTCTTAATGTATAAGTGGACTGTGTTTTTTAGTTTCAAAACTCTTGTAAAATTTTAAATTGTCTATATTGCAATATTAGCAACGACGATGTAAACAAAAACTACTTGTGGATTGGAGGTATGGCATATCTTTCAAACAGGCAGCGACAGGTGATATTAAAAATATGTGATGATGAAAATGTAAAATCTGAGATTAAAGAATAAGAATAAGAATAAGAATAATTTTATTAATGATAAGTACAAAATACCTTTACAATCGTCAATATTGTCAATAATTTTTTTTTACAATTGTTTATAGAAATTCTAAATAGTTAAAAGCTAAAAGCTATTAGTTGGGAAGGACACAACAAATTACAAATACATAGACCATATCTAAAGATTTAAAATAAACTATTTCTATACACGAAGATATATCACAACATATTAGACAAAATCCTGATCACTAACATCACAATTTAGGAAATCGTTATAATTGTAAAAAGCTTGAGATATTAAATATTTTTTTATTACAGTTTTAAAGCGCTTTACCGGCAATTCCCTGACCCTCACAGGTAGCTTGTTGAAAAAAACAGGTGCATAATGTAGCGTTGCATTCCAAGACCTTTTAAGTCTGAGAAACTCAATTTGAAGATTCATGTGTGATCTTGTATTGTGAGAATGTAAATGCTGAATAGTTGCATATCTGTTTAGGTTCTGACGTACATAGAGTAATGATTCGTAAATGTAGTGGGATGGAAGAGTAAGAATCCCAAATTTTTTGAAATATGGTCTTGCTTCATCACGATACCCAATCCCAGCCAGGACTCGGACTGCCCTCCTCTGTACTCCAAATACCCTAGATGCATGGGACGAATGTCCCCAAGCCAGAAGGCCATATATACATATTGAGTGCACAAGAGCATGATAAGCCATAAGGCGGATCGCTGACTCCACAGTATTCGCCAAGCCCCTCAGTACAAAGACTCCCGAGGCTGCCCTTTTTGAAACATTATTTACATGGAGTTCAAAAGTCAGTTTTGGGTCTAAAGTTATTCCCAAAAACTTGACCTGGTCTGGATTATCAAGGTATATTTGCCTCAGCGAGAAGACAATATTTTTCGTTTTCTCATGGTTAAGGTTGAGTTTATTTGCCACAAACCAATCACTGACACACTCCCTACACTCAGCCAACCTCTCAATCAGCGATTCACATTCCTTGTCAGTTACAAGAAAATTGGTGTCATCTGCATACAATGTAACACTACCCTGCTGCAGGGAGGATTCTATATCGTTGACATATGTGAGGAACAATAACGGCCCCAATATAGAGCCCTGTGGCACACCGTGCCTCACGACTCTTACGTCCGAGAGATGCCCCCCATAGCATGTCACCTGTCTCCTGTCAGTGAGATACCTCTGAATCAACTGACAGCTGTCGAGATTTAGTCCATAGAATTCAAGTTTTTTCAATAGGATGTCATGGGAGACACAATCGAAGGCCTTGGAGAGGTCGCAGAATGTAGCTCCTACAAACTCTCCCCCCTCAAAGCCCTCAACTATGCCTTCACATAGTTTATTAATGGCCATTACTGTTGATCTACCATTTCTAAAACCGAATTGATTGCCGGACAGCAAGTCATTCGACTCCAAGTAATCACACAGCTGTTTACAGAGCAGAGCTTCAAATATTTTTGACAAAACAGGTATCAGCGATATCGGCCTATAATTGTTAGGAGAGTTAGGGTCTCCACTTTTAAATACTGGGACCGTTTTACTTATTTTAAATAGGTGAGGGTATGTGGCCTCCTCAATGCATTTATTATACAGATTTGTCAAAGGACTAATTAAAACATTTTTTAGCGATTTTATTAACACCATATTCAGATCATAGAAATCTTTACTGTGCTTCTTCTTTAATCCGTCAATTGCAGCTCTAACCTCATTAAAAGTTACATTACGAAAATGAAAGGTAAGCAAATCATTCCTTTTCACCCCTTCCAAATATCTCTCAAAAGAGACAGCAGATTGCGGTAATGCTGATATCAGTTCACCAGCAACACCAACAAAAAAATTATTTAACATGTTAGGATCAATATCCGCGCCCATCCTGTCTCCCAGTAAAGTAAGCAACACATGTATAGCACAGGGAAGTATTGTGGATCCAATTCTGTTCATTATTTATATAAATGAACTTCATCTGTCTATTAACAATGGCTCTTTAACGAATTATGCCGATGACGCCAACCTCTCAATTTCAGGAAAAGACAGCACAAACAACAAACAAATTGAGAATGCGAAGACCACGTTTTCCGAGACTTGTTGTAACTAGTTCAATATGAATAAATTAATTGTGAATGGTTCTAAAAAAAAATTAATTGTTTTTAGAACTAACTAAATAAATTTAGCAATAGAAATAAAAGCAGTCGCAAACACTAAATGGGGGTTCACAGAAATGAGTTCCTGAACTGAAATAATAATAATGTAAATAAATAATGCTTGAAATTGGATAGTATTGATTATGGCATTAAAGTACTAGCAGCATACATGAGCATTAAAATCTTAAAAAGCTATTTATCACGCAAATTTTGAATCAGTTCTGAGATACGGCATTATTTTCTGGGGTTGTAATTCATTATTATTATTATTATTATTATTATTATTATTATTATTATTATTATTTAGCCTTATGGCATTCGTAATTCGCACTGCCTCTAACGGGAATATTCACTTATTCCAGATATCCCGGATATCAAAAGGATTAAGCTCTGAGGGAACTCTTTTCTTGTTATGGGGTTCTTGGTGGCATCTACGGATTTTCTACAAATTCTCGGACGGTACGCCCTGTTGCGAGAAGTACTGCTTTCTGCATCAATTTGAAGAGATGTTCCCTCAATCCGAGTTCTTTGATGTTTATTGACAGGTTCTTTGGAATGTTGATGATACAATGATTGGCATCGTTCTTACTCTCACCATTCCCTATTGTTGCCAGATTTTCTCTTGTAAATCTCGATATTTGGCGATCTTTTCGGCGTGTTTGACCTGCAAATTGTTGTTCTTGGGTATAGCGATGTCCGGTCTATTGTGGGTCACTGTCTGGTCAGTAAGCACAGTGCGGTCCCAGTAGGTCTTATGGTTGTTACTTTCTAAAACAGATTTGGGAGTGTATTTATAGTAACTTACCTTTTCCATCTGCAGCAGCAACAGCTTGTCTGCTAGTTCCTGATGGATTATCTTGGCAGCTGCATCGTGCCTGACTTTATATTCTGTTGCTGCGAACGTTTGGCGTTCTCCTGTAATATGCCGGATGGTCTCAGTGGTTTGACAGCCGCATCGACACCGATCATCCGCCACCGAAGCATCTCCAATTATGTACTTGAGATAGTTTCTGGTGAAAATCGCTTGATCTTGAATGGCATAGCCCTCGGTTTCGGAGGACATTTGTTCTCAAACTAACCAATAGTTCGACGCTGTATTGTTGACGTAATCCTGGGTAGACTCATTCGCATGCTTCCTATGTAAGGGTTTTTCCTTCCAAAAGTCGTATTTTCTCAAGGTCTTGAACCTGGTGTTCTTTTAAAATCAGTGGTGTAGAGTCATATCAACTTCTGAGGAATTCGCTTTCCTGTGAAAATAATTGCGCAAATTATTTATTTGTCGATCCGATTGTTTACGTAGATCCGCTAGACCTCTTCCACCTAGATGTCTTGGCAAGGTTGTTCACTCCACTGCGCTCCTCGGATGGTGTTTGTGTGCTCTTGTAAGTAAGGTTCTTGTTTTCCGCTGGAGATTTTCAATGTCAGTGCCGGCCCCTTCTACCATTCCAAACGACAAGAACTGAGACGGCATAAGTATTAATAGCCTTGCAGAGATTTTTGCTGTTAAGTTGAGTTTTTGCCAGACGTTTTATCCTTCTAGTAAATTCTTCTGTTAATTAAGTCATAATTGCGCCATGTGCTATGTGCATTGTTTGTTTCTTTCCGTGGTACTTGTAAAATTCATCTCTCTTCAGTGCTTCGATGTTCTGGCCGTCCTTAAGTGACCTGGACATACTTCACCTCGTACGATATTCACCGTACGTACACATCTAGTCCAAAATCCATTCCAATATCCATGAAGAATTATTGTTCTACAATCTTCAACGTTTGTTCCCATAAGTTTTAGGTCATCCGTATAGAGCAAATGATTGAATGATATTGTATCCATAGGAAGTAGAATTTAGAGGGTTCATCGCAATGCAGAACCATAGCGGGCTGAGGGCGTCTTCTTGAAATTACCTTTTTTTATTGCTATGTTTTCGGTGATAATCCCGGTTTCATTAAGATATCTTTTCGTTTGCCAAGATGCCATGGCATGCCTTAAAAAGTTAACAAAGTTAGCAATATTAGCATTATTATTATTGCGATTTAGCCTTACGACATTCACACTCCCTCTAACGGGAACATTCACTATTAATATTATTAGTATTCTTATCATATTATTTTATTTTCTAGAGAATTCAACGCAATTACATATAATGATGACTATTTGATTAAATCAGACTTCATAAGTCACGAGGAAGTTGATATTAAAAGTGAAGATGAAAAGGACATGTCAGATTCCAAGTAAGAAATTGAACATTGTGTTATTGTGTAAACCCCAAAATGAAACACTCTAAATTATGCTATAACATTGGAAAGAGATTTCCTAAACATAGGCAAACTACAGTTTAACATTATCAACAAAATGTCTCAGGGCATTTGGTCTCTTCAAGCACATCAATTGGTAAAATAAGGCCATAGTTCGTGGTGTAAAAAAACGTATGTGCCTCACCTTTATAAGCACACAACTGAAGTGAAACTTCTAAACGAGATATAAGGAATTGAGTTTATTTTTTTATGCTTTTTTTCTCAACTTTTGCCCCCGGTTTCGACACTTTTTTTAAATTTTCTTTCTTTTTTTTTCGCCGAAAATCGCGTTTCTTTAACTTTTTTTTATCCATTTTTGTTCTTTAATCCGTTTTGTAATACTCTTATTAACTTTCCGAACAATTTTTTCGTTTTTTTATTATTATTTTTTTCTTATTTGGTTTTATAATACTTTTATTAACTCTCCGAACAATCATTTGGTTTTGTTATTTTTATTAATTTTTTTTCTTATTTTTTTTATAATACTTTTATTTCCGAGCATTTGTTTTCGTTTTTTTCCAATTTAAAAAAAAATTCAGAAAGCATTTTTTTCTTTCCATTTTTGTTATCTCCGACCTCGTAGCTGAACTCTTTCGTAATTTTTTCGCCGAAAACCTCTTTTCTCTAACTTCTTTTTTATTATTTTTTTTATTTCGCTTTATAATACTTTTATCAACATTCCGAACAATTTTTTACGTTTTTTTAAATTGTTTCCCATTTTTTCGAAAAATTTTGGGTATACGGGGAGTTGGGAGTGTGTGGGTATAATTATTTCCCTCCATACTGATCCGAGGCTCCGTTGCAGAGATATCAGCAAATACGGTTTTTCCTTCAAAATCCCCGCTTAAATTAGAACCCTGGTCCCGACAATATGGTCAAAAGTAACGCCCCTCCATGAGGCGCACCTATCAACAATTTCGACCCCGTAGCTCTTTCCGTTTTTCCGAAATTAATTATTTTAATTTTTCTTTTTCCCCCTCTACTGGCCGAACGGGGGGATACGAGTCCAGTTTTCATCCAGGATTCTCATTTTACCCCGGCTACATGTCCTGAAAACTTCAACTCTCTAGCTATACTGGAACATGCTTAATTAAAGGGGAGTGTCACTTTGATAAGCATTTTTTTACTTTACTCTCGCTAAAGAAGTTTTAAGTTCAAAAGGTACGTAAAGTAGGGCATTATATCTTAACTGTCTGCAGGCAATATTAAAATTAATCCTTGCCAATAGAGTCGGGGAGTCGATTAAGTCGTTAATCAGCTTAAAAATGAAGCATTAGTCGAAGATTCCAGTATGTTTAAGTTTAGGTATCACATTATATCAGCTCTATGATAGTCCTCCATCCCTATGCTCAATTTTAAAGCAACGAGCCTCAAAAATTCTGCTTGCACCCGCCTAATCAAATCCTTGTGAGATTGGTAGTATGAAGACCATATGATCGTGACATATTCAAGGTTTGACCTAATCAGAGAGCAGTACAGCAATCTGACGATGTCAACTGAGAACTGGTCATAATTTGGCAGGACAAAACCTAACATTTACATACCCTTCAGGCTGATCCTAGACTTATGTTCAAATAGCGTTACCCTCTCATCAAAAATGACACCAAGATCGATAGTTGTGCTAGAATAAGGCAAGATCTCTCCATTCAAACTATCGAGTTTCAATTCTTTGTTGTCTACCGAAGAAATTTATGTAGAAATATTTTTCTGAGTTTATAAATAGGTGGTTGGCTTGTGTCCATTGTCAGAAGCCATCAAGATCTCTATGAAGTCCTGTAGCATCATCACGATGATGGACCGTTCAGTAAAGTTTTAAATCGTCTGCGACCATTAACCCATCCGAGTCCTGAAGTATACTGGCACTAGTATTCACAAATAGATTAATTAAATAGAATGGGAGCTCAGTACGAACCCTGCGGCACACCAGAACAAACGACAAAACTGCTTGAGATGCTATTGTTCAACTTTACAGCTTGAGTTCTGCCTTTCAAAAAAACTCCCGACCCAGTCAATTGCCTCGCCAGAAAAACTCAGGGCAGCCTGCTTTGCGAAACGAACATTGAAGTTTACCTTGTCGAAGGTCTTAGCGAAGTCAGTATACATCAACCGGTTCACCTCTCTCCAGGGCATCCAGCCAACAGCGCAATCTGAAAGCGACTGCCGACTTTTTCCTGCAGAAGCCAGACCGAATACTACTAATAAGACCATTGCAATGCGGAACGAGTTGATCACAAATAAGGCCGTTAAGCAGCTTTGCGATTTTCGATTGGATACAGACACTAATGTAATTAGCAGCGTTCTCAGTGTCACCGGACTTACGAATTAGTGCAACATAACTATATTTACATCTGTCAGGCAAGCAGTATGACTGAATTGAATTATTAAAAAGATGGCATAGATGTTTAGCGATGGTAAATGGGTTTTCAAAAAAATGTTGAGAATGTGATCAGGCCCGCAGGTTGCCACGTTTGGCGCTTACTTACTTAACTCTGTAGCGCTACAGCCCCTGATGGGCCTTGGCAGAGGCAACAATTTGCCTCCATCTATGTTGGTCTTCCATGACTTCTAGACCATTCCCGATGCCTATTTTCCAGAGTTCCGATGATATATTATCACGCCGCCTCAATCTTGGTCTTCCAAGTGGTCGTCTTCCTTCTGGTGCTCTGTTCCATATTAAGCAGACCATTCTATTCTCTGGCTGTCTTTGTAAGTGCCCTGCTCATCTCAACCTTTGTGCCTTTATGAGGTTAATCAGTTCTGGCTCATTTTATATTTGTTTTAGTTCTGCATTTGTTTTGATTCGATAGCTACGCGTATCCTGGTTTTTGGTGGGTCCGAAAATTTTCCTCAGCACTTTTCTCTCGAATCTTCGAATAAGTTCCTCATTTCGCCCCGTAAGAGTCCAGGTTTCGCAGCCGTACATTACCATGGGTCTTATCATGGTCTGGTACATTTTGATTTTCGTTTTAGTCATGTATTTGGACTCTAGTATATCCTTTAAGGCGTAGAAGCACCTGTTGGCTGACTTTAGGCGTTCTTTGATTTCTTCACTCATGTCGTTGTCGGATGTGATTGTGAACCCTAAGTATTTAAATTGTTTTACATTTTCAAAGTTGTAGCTGTCCATGGTCACTTTTGTCCTACCCTAGCTCTATCAGGTCTTGAGACATGCATATATTTTGTTTTGGCCTCGTTGACTTTAAGCCCCATATATGCCGCTTCTTTTTCGACTTTATAAAGTAGTTCTTTTACTTTTATGACCCTTATGCTTACCGCGTCTATATCGTCGGCATATGCTAGCAGCAAGTTTGATCCACTGGCCCCGAATAGCTGAGTTTCGATTTTGGCTTCTTTTACTACTTTCTCCAGTGCGATATTAAAAAGTGTGGGTGATAGTGCGTCTCGCTGTTTAAGACTTGTGCTCACCTGAAATACATCTGAGAGGTCACCAATATTTACTTTGCACCTAGAACCCTCAACACAAGCTCTGGTTTCTCTGATCAGCTTAGGTGCGATGCCATTGTATGCCATATTTTGACCCTTTTTACACTGGCGTATGCCTGCTGGAAATCTAGAAATAACTGGTGGAGGTCTTAATTGAATTCCCAACTTTTCTCTAGCAATTGCCTAATGGTAAACAGCTATTCAGTTGTTGACCTATTTGCTCTGAAATCGCACTGGTAGTCTCCCAATATTTTTTCGGTGAAGGAGGTTAGTCTTAGAATAATAATTATGTTCGATAGGACTTTATAGGCTACATTGATTAGTGCTATCCCTCTAATTTTTGCAGACCATTCTATCGCCTTTTTTGTGGATTGGTATCATAATACTCTCCTTCCAGTCATCAGGGATAGCTTCTTTTCCCATATGGTTTTAGTGAGGTTTTGCAACTGTGTTATTAATATTTAACAAGTTCGGCTGTGATTAGGTCGTTGCCAGGGGCTTTATTATTTTTTAATTTCTTTATTGCTTTTGCAATTTCCTCTTTAGAAGGGATCTCATTGGGTTGTTCCGCAGCCAGCAGATCCAGTACTTCCTTTTTTTGGCAGACACTGAGCAGACACTGAACTCCCAAAAAGAGCTCAGACAAACACAAATTCTGAATTATGATTTATAACAAAGTTAGGAACAGCGCAATCAGAATCATCATACACATCAGAGAAATGTTTACACAACTTTTACTATTTTGAAATTATACTCTCTTTATTCCTTAATACTCTATACAATTAAACACACTATACTACGTTTATAACTTTACAAGTAATATGTCTTTACAATTCAACATTCAATGATTAACTAACTCCAACACGCGTTTTGCGTGCTATTTATATCCAGTCGAACATACATCGGGAATATTCCGGAAGCGACCGCCGCTTCTCTATTATTCTCGATCTTGGCCGGACTATGCAGCGGGAAAGTAAAAGAGCTGTGAAGAATGTTCTCGGTAGACGATGATTTATGCGGAAATAACCTAGACGCGGCAAGTTAGTTGTATTCGCCCTGTGCGTTAGGGTAGTGGGAGAAATGACGAACGATCGTGCGCGCGAGTCGGAGAAATTTGGAACTTTATTCAGCTACTATACAAATAAACACGTGGAATACATCGAAAAGGGTCTGATGTCATATAAGCACTGTCGATTTTTAAGATTTTTTTGGGTTCAATGGAAATATTACATCAAATGGAACACATTAATGCAAAAAAAATTGCGGATGAAGCACTTTTGACGCCAAAAAATGAAAAAGAAATTTCAGATATGGGGCCATTTAGTGACATTTAAATGCGAAAACTCTCCCAATATGACGTTAATGATGACAATTTACTTGCAATGTTGTCAGACTTGGCTAACCTTCTTGATTTTCAAGTAAGCAAATTGCAGGGGCATGTTTCATAAAGTAGAATAACAACTTGTGAAAGTAACTAAACAAGCGCAAACCGCGCGCTTGTTCTTTATATGTCTCAGACTAACCAAATAAGCTCCCATTTGTCTGTTAACTAACCCAAACTATCCAAAACTAATTCAGACTAATGCAAAGTAACCCAAACTAACCAAAACTAGTCCAGACTAATGTAAACTAACCCAAACTAACACAGATTGTCCAAAAGTAACCCATACTAAGCAAACCTAACCCTGGCTGTTTAGCCATACATGTATATATAAGTAATAAAAGTTTACTTACGGTACACGGTCGACGCAATTTGTTCATTTTAAATGCCTTAGATCAAGTATATATCTCTTAAAATTAAATAATTTTAAAAGACAAGCGCGCTACGCACGCTTGTCGTAACTCAACCACAGCTAACCCAAAATAACCAACACTAACCCAAACTAGCCAGCACTAACCCAAACTAACCAAAACCAACCCAGGCTAATACAAACAAACCAAGACTAACCAAAACTAACCCAGGCTAACCATAATTAACCAAAGTAAAGAGACAAGAGCGCGTAGCGCGCTTGCCTCTTCGCTATTCCAACTAACCCAAACTAACCCAAACTAACCCAAACTAATCAAAACTAACCAAAACTAACACTAATTAACCAAAGTAAAGAGACAAACACGCCACGCGCGCTAACCCAAACTAAGCAAAACTAACCCAGATTAACCAAAACTAACCCAAACTAACCTAAACTATCCCGAACTAACCAAAAAACTAACGCAAGCTAACCCAGACTAAGCAAAACTAACCCAGACTAACCCTAATTAACCAAAATAAAAAGAAAAGCGCGCTACGCAACATTTTCTCTTCGCTATCATAAACTAAGCAAAACCAACCCAGACTAACCAAAACTAACCCATACTAGCCTAAAGTAACCAAAACTAACCCTAATTAACGTATTCCAGATTAAGCAAATATTATCGAAACTATCTTTAATTAGCCAAAGGAGCGCATTAAGGCGAGCGCGTTACGCGCACGCCCATCACAAAATCAAAATTAATTCAAAGTAACAAATAAACGCACTACGCGTGATACTCTCTTAAACTAATCCAAATGATCTTTTAAATTTGTATCTATTTCAATAAACTAAATTAATTAGTTTATATGACATATTATTAAAAGTGACCCCCTTCTAGCCTAATATCTAATTCTAGTAAATCATATATACGAATTATTGTTATTTTATGAAACAAGGCCATTAAGAATAATTATTTATAAGTTTTCGTCCCACAGTACTTTTGAAACATATTCAACACGAGGCTGTTATATTTTAAAACCAAATAGAAATTACACTTGGCAACATCTACCCGTACAACAGCCGTGCTAAACCAACCTATATAATGATGTTTTAAGAAATAGTCATGTTGACGTTTATCTCATAAATATTATATTATGGTTTTAAAGTGCAAAAAAAACAGTTTTATTTGCAATTTGTATGAAAAGAAGATTTATATTATGTTATTATTAACTTTCTGCGATCATACCTTAGGACAAAGTGTACTGGAATTGTGTTTATTAGGAAAAAATGTATGTTAAATTTAAATTTTTATTTTTAATTTATTTTGAGAAAATGTGCTTCATTCGCACATTTTTTTGCGTTAATGTGTCCCATTTGATATAATCTTTCCATAGAACCCAAAAAATGCTTCAAAATCGACGGTGCTCATATGACACCAGAACCAACAAGGGTAAGTATCATAACCTTTTTCGAAACCGGTTCTTATGATTAGTGCAATGGAGAGCACTAATATTCCCCAAAAATATATTTAATAACTTAATTTCAGTTTGTCTATCATTCATTCTAAAGTAATTTCAGTAAAACTTCATGAATCGAATTTTTAATCGTATCAATTTCACAATGCTATTTTTGTTATTATGATATTCTCATGTTTACGCTTTCATAACCTACGAAGTTTTGCTGAATAGACACAAAATTCAATATCGAACTTGGCTTTTTTCAGTCGAATCGATAAATATTCTCATATATCAACGTATTATCTGCAGAACTAATTATATTGCACTAAAATTAAAAATTTTTCTTGAATTTTCAATCGTTTCCGATGTACTTGACGTTTTGCGTAGCCAAGAAATTCGCCATATTTTATACCACCAGATGTCGCGTCGTGTAACGCACATAGCGAATAGGCTAACCCAAAAATATGCAGATGATCGCGAGTCGTGACACTATTAATAGATTCGTAATCCGCGTTTTTGAATTCATAATATATCACATCCAAAGCAGTATGTCGCACAAGAACATCAAGGTAGTAAGCATAGTGATGATAATTTTGAGATAACAAAGTATCCTGGACACCTACAATATTAATATTTCCTAAACTACTAAATATTAAATCTAAAAATACGTTACTACTATTAGGCAGGTTTCTTTGATGCATGTTCAGGTACGCCAGGGACTCCACGAGCAGGAGAAGTCTCTGGGCACACCGCCGTGATATCATGGCCATCTTCGATCCAAACCGCTTCTGGCAGGTTGTAATCGTCAAATAAAATAAAGTTTGATTTTGGGTGAATCTCAGCGTTGCAGATAACAGAGGAGCAATGAGTCTCATGCTTTTCAGGCTTGGAAGAGGACGAGGTATACACGCCACCACGTCAATAATGACTTTTTATCCAATATCACTTCCATAAAAATCTTGCTCAATTTCTGTACAGGTATCAGCAACCCTTCTTGATTTAACATGATTGGACGCTGCGATAATAACCCCTCATCCCCTACTCTTGGTGCTATTAGCCACACATCGATCCCGTCTAAGTAGTAAAGCCCGTAACAGGAGATATATTGGCCTATGTCACTCATATATGGAGTAGGGCAATTGAGAACTACGGAGAGTCTCGAGCGATTGCGTTGGATATTTCAAAGGCATTCGACAGAGTTTGGCATGACGGACTGCTCAACAAACTGCCGTCCTTGGGACTGCCCGCCTCTCTCTGCAGCTGGCTTGCCAGTTTCCTTAAGAACCGATCCCTACATGTTGCAGTTGATGGACACATGTCGGACACATTCACCATCAACGCGGGCGTGCCTCAGGGCGCAATACTTTCAGCAACTCTGTTCCTCATCTATATTAATGACCTGCTGATCGAAACGAATAATCCTGTTTACAGTTTTGCAGATGACAGTACTCTTGTCTCCCACTTTAGATCAAAAAAACCCTTACCAGCGACTGAGACTCATCACCGCAGACAGGAGCAGATTACAACAATTAATCAAGACCTGGAGAAAGTTCAAACTTGGGGCGACCGAAATTTGGTCCAGTTCAATGCAGCAAAGACCCAAGCAGCAACGTTTACTAAGAGGGCCAATACAGCGGGCCCTGACATCATTATGGCAGGATCGACCATTCCTTCATCCTCGTCCATCGGGCTGCTGGGTGTCTCGGTCAACAGCAATATGTCATGGCATGACCATGTTGCTAATATCGCAAAATCAGCCTCCCAGAAGCTTGGTGCGCTATTTCGCAACAAAAAACTCTATACATCACAGCAGTTGCTCTTGCTGTACAAAGCGCAAATAAGACCGTGCTTAGAATATTGCTCACATATCTGGGGTGCCGCACCAAAGCATACCCTAAAGCTGCTGGATTCCATTCAGAGGATGGCTGTGCGTCTCGTCGGCGATCCGGAGTTGACCCGGAATCTGGATAGTCTGGAACATCGCAGACATGTGGCCGAGATGTCTCTGTTTTACAGATACTTTCACGGCAGATGTTCCCAGGATTTGGCCCACATAATCCCGCCCCTGGCAACTCCTGTCAGGCAGTCCCGACAGACGGCAGGAGCGCACCAGTTCGTTGTACAACTAGAAACACCTAGAACATCGCTTTACCAGAACTCCTTTGTCTGGCGCACTGCATCACTGTGGAACTCACTTCCAGGACATCTGTTTCCCACTAATTACAACCTACAAATATTCAAGAACCGTGTCAATCAACATCTTCGCACACACACCGCTCGTCGAGCGTCATAGGATCTACCTTTAGTGTGTGTGCCACTGCCATAAAAAAAAAAAAAAAAAAAAACACTAACCTATTTTATAGAACACTTATCATTAAGCCATGTATCTACAAATACAATCACCGAATAGTCACACAATTTTGAGAGTTAGCGAGATCCCACAGTTTCGTCATAAAATCCCCAACATTCTGACAATAACACTTTAGACAGTCTCTCCGTTTTCTGGAGTATTTCTTGAGCCTCGGTTCAACTGACAACCAATATGAATTAGGTAGGGGATCCCATTAACGATACTTCACACCCCAATCAGGCTCGTCATGAAGTTCGTCATGATCCTTTCTCCTCCCGATCTCCGTATAGAGTTTCTTGAGCTGGTCCCGCTGTAGTTGGGTGAGATCTAGTTTTATATTAATGTTTAATAGTTTCGACCTACTTCGCAAACACTTAAAGGTCATGTGTTGATGACAGAAAATAATTTTCATTGGTCTTGGCAGGTCACTCGGTCGACTAATTCTAGGGACTTTAAATTCCACCTTTAATTTATCCAGTAGGTTAATCAATCCTTTCTTGAGGGACTTTCGAGGTACTTTCAAATACATTATATAAACAGTGACATTCTTAGCTCGTAGATTCCCTTTCTGTATCTCATAATATGGGATCCATAAGATTCTCTATAGCTGTTATTTTGGTAGGCCCATCCTCTGGCGGCTTTACTATAAATTATCTATGATTAAGATGACCAAGTGGCTCTCTTTGCAAACTGACGATTCTGTCGTCCTTGCTGTATTGAAGCTCACGTATTTAATTTTTTATTTCAGTATTAAATTACAAAAATAACGTGTTATTGTCTGTTTAATCGTATCCTCACTTTTGATAATTTCGGTGATGTCTACGTTTGTGTATCATTGCCAGTATTTAGGTATTGTTTGTAAAATTACCGTTTGTCGAAGTGGACAGGCATACTGCCGAGTCCTACAGATAATCTCTCAGCCACAACTTATTGCAAGGCAAACATATCCAATTAGGATAATTAAATTTAAAGATAGATAAGATAATATTGCGATACGGTAAGCTAAATATAGATTAACGTTACTATAATCTAAATCTACGAGATACGCTAATAACGTGCTAAATGTTGGTTTTTCTGTAGTGAAAACGAGTTGTGGAAACATTTTTAAAAAGGATCACATCTTTATGGAATTACAGACGACCATAATGCTCAAGGTCTCTTAATGCTTCTTCAGCAGAGTGGTTGCATAACCGTGGAGTCATCCCGACCATTTAATTTTCACTTCCCATCCGAATCAACAGTTACATTGCTATACCACCAGTCTACGATTTTAGAAATGGAACTGCGTCCTGGAATCTCTAGATCATCTTCTATAGTCGCCTGATCCGATCATATGAATTGAGATTGGGATTAATTAATTAACCAAAGTGGTACTCATATCTAACTCGAACCACAGTTCAAATTCAAGAAGGCGAAAACGAACGAACATCATACGTCTCAAAATCGCGTCCACGTGCTGCTAGTAAAAGTCGTTCATCGTTGTAAATAATTACCTGTTGGTCTGGCTCTCCTTAAGGCTTAGGCTAATCCATCTTAGGATCCCAAGAGTCACCCGTTATTATTAAAAATCCAGCCTAACTGCCGTAAATTCCCAGGGGATTAAAACATTTTAACGTATTCGAAACTATCACCTTCCGAAAGATGAACACGAAACCAAACCACAATACGCGAATCGACGCGAGGCCAATTCAAACACCGCCGCCGTGACTCAAGAAAACACGAACTCAATCCCTAATAAGATAATTCCATAAAATCTCAATTAAATAAATTAAATATAATTCAAGAGACATTTAGAATTATGTAACTAGTGTTGTAAAATTTCCGGAAATATATTTTCGAAAATAGTTCCTGAAACATTGGAAATATATGGAAATAATGGAAATACATGGAAATATTGGAAATAAGTATTATAATTATATAAAACACTAAAAAATAAGAAAAAAAATAATATTTATGTATAAACCACATAGCAAAACACAGAATGCTTACACATGTTCAAAAAAATCTTTTTTTTGACAAACAGGTCGAGCAAGAGGCATATCTTCATTGGTGTCATCACACTCAATAACATCTTGCTTGTCTACTTCCTCAAAATCTTCGATAGTACCTATCGGAAATAAAAATTGACCTATCACCCTTTTCTATTTTCTTCAGTAAGTTTCCATTGTGGGATACATAGAGTAGTTTAGCGGCTCTGTCATTGGTAAGTCTGTTTCTCTTTTGTGAGTGAATATGACTATAAACGCTAAAACTGCGTTCCGTGGCTGCCGAGGATGCTGGCATCATTAAAATTCGTGACGTCACTTGTGATAATGAAGATGAAGAACAAAGTCATTTCCACCAAGAGACTGGGTTATCAAAACTACTTTTTCATATAAAGTTATTTTTGTTTTACTATTTTGTTACATTGTATCCTATTTAATAAAATTTTTTACTGCTTTATTATTTTGTTTTTATATTGTTTATACTCAGGTATAGGTATAAGTCGCGACACTTTTTATTGTGTTGCTTTTTCTCTTAGACGTTGCTTTGTCATATTGGTACATGACTTGGTTGGCACTAAAGGATAATAAATAAATAAAATAAATAAAAAGTAAAAATGCGAAGAAAATTTTAATTCTCTAGCGAGCAGTTTGGAAACTCAAAAATAATTTCCAGCGTTTTTCCTTAAGCGTATTTACCCCAAGCTATATGATATAGTTTTTGAAATATAGCCGGCCATTCTTAATTGGCTACCCGGTATGAGATATTTTGGTGGCCTTAATTGTAATAAAAAAAAATGAATTTCCCCCCCCGCAGAAGATTTGTGCTTATTTTCAATGTAACGATAATGTAACTGTTGCCGCTAGCCTATTTGGTTTCTTAAAAAAGTTCGAATTTTGTATGGGGATGAGCAATATTCACTCATATTGACTGAATATTAATTATTATTGAGCCCCTAAATATAATGTTGATAATTTAGCAGTAAATTATTAAATATTGTAGTAAAATAAGGATAATTAGGATTTAATAACAACTGGTCTTCCGAAAAAATCTCCCAAAATTCTATTTTATTTCGAGCTTTGATTTCTTTTCCTTATTTTTTTGGTTAAGGAAGAGATATTGAAATGTGGTTTTCATTGACGTATTAGGCTGTCTTTTGTTAAAAAAAGGTGGTGTCATCTTATTAAAATGTTTTTAAATAATCTGATTTACTTGCGGTTATGTTAGAAAGCGTCCACTAGCGGCTAGGTTAGAAATCGCAGTCACCCCACTGAAGGCACGGCAACTCTAAGCGTATTAAGATCCGTTCAGTCATTTTGAAGTTACTGGGATTTATTTCCGGAAGTGTTCGAACACCCCCCCACCATTTTCCTTTAAGCGATAAAGCAAAAAGTGTTTAACAAAAAATAATCGAATTCAACTCGGCTCTAAAATGGCAATGCATTCTACTATCTTTAATTTAAGAAAAAATTGTAAAAAACGGGTTTTAAAATTTAAAATGGTTATTACGCCCCCCTGGCGGACATTTTGAAACTTAAAAATAATTTCGAACATTTTCTCTTGGCCGCTTTACTCATAATTTCTTTTGTTTTTACGACAATTATTTTTCGAGATTTAGCCGAGTGCCATTCTTAGTTGGCCATTCGGTACATATGAAAACTTGTATTGTAAGGCTAGTCAATATTAATTGCATAAGCAAACTTTAATAATAGTAATAGTAAAACAAACGAATATGTATACAAATAAATTTAAAACAAGCAAGTCACATAATTGCCACAATCAATATTAAGATTTACAGGCAAGTCGATATTCTTGTTAAGAAATGTACACATTTTAAAATTAAACTATTACATGAATCCCCCGCAACAATATAGAATATATACCTACAACTATCAAACTGGTCTTCCCTACTTCTTAACATCTCTTAATA
>JAEQML010055114.1:0-36692 GCA_016904865.1 Pissodes strobi | reverse complement strand
AAAATTGCTAAATTTCTGAACTTTGAGAATTTTAAACAGTATACTGGACACTCCCTTAGATGAACGTCGGCCACTTTATTAGCAAATACTGGAGTTGATGTCTTAGCTCTCAAGCGACATGCGGAAAGTTATGTAGCCGAGAGCGTCAACAATAAAAAGGAAGTTGCACATAAAATTTTGTACAATATAACGAAGCAAGAAGAAGTCTCCTGAAGTACTTCAAGAGTAACAGAAAACTTGGTTAGAGATGGAGAATTTACAGAGTCAGAATATTCCATACAAATTGAGAAATAACGAGAAAGCATTTATCCAAATTTTGTAAATAATGTTCAGAATTGTAATAATTGTACTATTAATATTCATGTCACTTAATATTACTCCATTTTTATAAATCATTGTTAGCTTGACGTTGTTGATGAAATAAAAAATTAAAGGTATCTTCATTGTTTGTAGTTTAAACTTAATGAATACAGGGTGGCATAAATTATTACCACCCAAGGGTGGTAAGTTGACTTACAACCCGTCGTCAAGGGCAATCGATACCTTTCTGGTAATTCTCACTTACGTCCTTCTAAACAGTATCAAAATGGGTTGTTTACAATACAGGGAGGGGAAAAAATTTAATAATACATCCCTTTAAAGTCAAAATGCATCCAGTCTCGCTTGAAGCCTTCTTCACTCTCGAAGATTCTCGGGGACTTTTAGTTATGATTCATATATCACGGAGCAATTTGGAAACCATTACAACTTGTGCCCTTGCCTTTTTCTCCTCTCATTCCACTTCTAATAGTCACTGTTTGTGTATGTATTTAGGTTCATTTATGTTGATGTCGGCGCCCAATTCTTCACTTATATATTCTATTTTATCCATTAATGTTTGCGGATTTTTCATGATTTCTGTGAATCTGGCGTCATGCATTCATCTTCTTCTTAATCTATGGTAAACATAAGTGGCAAGATAATGCAACCGCCAATTGAAGAGAACTAAAGAAAAATGATTGAAAAGTCGTTTCTTCTTGGGTCTTTAGTGTTGCCTTGCCGGACGCATCATTTGCCCCATCTAATACTGTATTATCTTTTTTCCTGAAAACTTCACCAGTCCCCAATTTCGATCTCTTTTCATTATCAGAATCTTTCAGATCTTTGAAATCATTCTCGTGTTGTATTTCGATTGCAATTTGTTCCTCACTACCCCATTCTTCTTTTCTCTAATGGATTCAGTGTTTCTGCTATTGTTATAACTTCAACGCCAACTGCAGCTCTTTTTTAGATTTTATATGTGTATCATCTTTGTTCTTTCATGGAAAGAAATATATTGGTTTTCCATTGCTTTAATTATTTGATCACCCTATTTCAATTGACTTATGCAATGTGATGTAAATCGTGAAAAGTATTTTACCATTAACTGGATGCTGACCTAGTTAGTTTTAAACCTTCTAGGGTACTTATAAGAGGTTTCCACATACTGTAGATTTCTGCTGATGGGTTACTTGGTACTTCGTCATTCTGGTACATATATGCGTCTACCTTGAACCTCCGTTTATACCACTGTTGTTCTTTATGAACTACTGCCTCCTCTGACCTCTGAATTATCTGTTGTTTGTCCCAAACGTGCTGTGCTATTTCGGATTTTGACGTTTCGCTTCTTTGGGGCTTGATTTTCTGTTCTCTTGTTCGCATTTACAATGGCCTCTTTTATGTTGGGGTTTGGAACCTTCGGCAACATGCACTAAAACGGAGTTTTATCCACAATACCGAAACAGAATTATTGAACTCGACGCGCATTTCGCTAACTATGTTAGCATCATTTTTAATGGCCTCTTAGTTTATCTTGTGTATGAGTCGCCAGACTCGCACAGTATCCAATATATACTGTTTATCATTTCTTTTTGACTTACTGCTTATGTTTTCGTGAGCGAATTTCGTTGTAGACTTGAATACTGTCCTTACATTGTATTTGCGTACAATTCAGTTTTTCTCTCCGAGAGTTATTTAGCATCTGAAATGCTGAGCATCGTCTCTTCTTATTGTTCGATTGGTGATCGCCTGTTGCCCTTAACTAATTGTATTTCCTGTATTAGCCTTTCTGAATACCCATTTTCCATAAAATCACTTTTGATATTGAGTTGATAGTTCTTTCTTCAGACTTTTATCTGTGGCAAATTGTTCTAATTCTGTCTAGTTAAAATCTAATCACTTCTTGTTTGGTAGCATCAGAAGCGAAGTTAATATATCGACCTATGTGCGTTGGTTTCCTATATGCTGTTGTGTAGTTGCCTTTTATTATTTCGGTCAATACATCAAATAATGGTATTTATGGCTTCATGTAGAGCACCAACCAGTGACATCTTTCAATCGCTCAAAATGATACACCCCTTATACGGAAGCAGCATTGATATATCAAATCTCAACATCAACATCAACTTTCCTCTAAATGTTTTTTATATTTAATGAGAATATGAATGCCATGGTATCTTCAAAATATATTATTTTATTTCCACAAAGTCACATTTTCCCTAACAGGCGGCCATATGATTTATTATATGAAATAATATTTACTGTGATGCTAATTTTTTGTTAAGTAATTTATTTTCTTTGTTCTTTTGGAACCTTTATTTCTTATGAATTTTAATGACTTTCTCGTTTTTCAGTCTGTATTATTACGTTTTCAGCGTTCCCTTTTCATACTCTCATTAGGTGAAAATTCGCAAGCGACATCATTAAATGTTAAATAACTTGACGCTCTTTGCATGCGTAATTGAAAAATGCCTCTTAATAATTTGTATTTAAATTGAAACCAATTAAAAAAACTATATACAAAAGGTAAGGCACTCTTCAAAAATAATTTTGTATACCATTCATATTATAATAAATTTAATTATATTGAAGGTGCGTTTGAAAGAACCCAGCATAGTATGAGGTTGTTATGTAAATTTTCAAATTTTCTCAAATCTACAAAAATGCATAAACTACTGAATAAATATCGCCCTGTCCTAAGTTTGAACTTTTAAAATATTATGTAAACATTAAAGAGAAATTATATACAACGTGAGCAGTCAGCGGGAACGATTATGAACCTTAACCGTGCAACGTTCAGCACATTTTAACATATAAAAGTGCTAGCAAACCATCAGTTCGGCCTGTCATTTCTCCTCACTCTACCTGAGCTTGACTTGATCACGAAGTACGGGGGTTACCTATCCATAATAGTAAAAGTCGAATCTATGACAAATTTGCCAAAGTTCTGAGAAAGGTAATTTCCAAAGCAGAATCTGTAGATCAAGAGCAGTGTGAACTTTAAGTGAAAAGCTAACTATAAATGAAACACAACACAAACTCTTAAGACAAGCTATATTCATAACACATTGACCAAAGACCTATAAAAAATTTATAAATATACCTCAATCAAGAGAACATTCGCACCTTAGTAATCAGGTATAATATAATCTTATTAAGCATCTGACCAATAGATATTGTTAATGTTTTATCGTTAACTCTTTGACCAATAGACGTTGTTATTGTTTTTTAACTGAAGTGATTTGTTTACCATCTCTTCTCACCTGACATAGATTGATCCCCAATCTGGGGTATATTCCTACACGCTAACCAAGGCATGGCGTCGCGGTTAAAAACCTATCGCGACAATATAATTAATTTACATTTTACTATTTGACTGAAAAAGTAAGATATATAATTCAACTCAGATTTTTAAAAAAATGACCTTTGTCCTATCGCTGATGCTGATGTGTGGGAAAAATAACGCTGAAGGATTGAGAAATCATGTTCTGTTTTGTCATAATATTACTCCAGATGCGAAGGTTTAGGACCTGTTCGAGATTCTTGATACGTTTATATCAGAAAATAATCTGAATTGGCCTTAAGTGCGTTGGTGTCTACATTGATAGAGCTCGCTCTATGTCTGGCAGCTGTGGGGAATTACAGGCACTTATTCGGAGCAAAGCACCAAATGCATTATGGACCCATGGTATTATTTTTATTATATAGGGAAGCGCTTGCGTCAAAGCATCTGATGCCCGCATTGAATCAGCTGTTAGAATATGTGGTGAATAGGATAAATTTATGCTCATTGAACGCAAAGTTTTTTTTAATTGTGTTAGATAACTTTGGCTGAATTATCCGTGCGAAAACTTGTGGCTAAATAGCCATTGTGTGAATAACGTTTTTCGAAAGTCAATATTATCTGGGGAAAATATCACAGTAAAATCCTAAAATCGAAACCATTGATTCCTGTTGGTTTTCAAAGCAAAGATTTCGTTTGCAAGAGGACTGGACTTCGAGAAATTTTCCCAATTGCCCCAGATATTTATTTGAAATTAAAAAAAAGAGATGTGGTTCCGGGAATCCAGGGATTCTCTTTGACAATAATCAAAAGGGCACTCCACTCAAACGCTCAACTGCGTTCAGCTTTCTAAATAGTCATCCAATCTTCTTTTTTCAAAAACGAAAATCTCACAGCTTCTTTCTTTGATTTACAAGCGCAGGCCACTAATATTCTAATTTATATAGCAAATTTCCTAAAATGTATATTATATATACAAAATAGTACTACTCAAGGATACCTCTTCAGTACCTCATCTGTTATCATATATATGAACTCTGCCTTAATAATATTTAAGTCTTACTTCATTTCACCTTCCAAATCCTTGCCCAGCCATTCCTTATAAAGAGAAATTGCCCAAAAATAGGTCCACTACCAATCACCGAAATTATTAAAATTCTAGGTGTGATATTCAAAAAACTGCATAAAATGCTCAACCCTAACCTCATCAACAATCTACTACAACTTAGGCACAAAATACATAACCCTGATTAAGATGTAAAGTATAATTATCCCAAACCTCTACAAAATATTTTTTTTTACTTGATGCTGAAGAACTAAATTTGGATATTTTCGTTGTGCTGATTCCAAAAATAGCTGCGCTTTCTTCATAGTTGCTTAGCTCTAGTCTTTGAGATATTGACTTTAGCTAATAATGAACAAATTATAGCTTTAGAGACCGAAATTTTGCACTTGAAATTGAAATCTAATTAGCCATTTTCAGTTACTAGGGTATTACTCATGACCGCAAACAAGGCCTTTGCGTAATCCCCACCAGGAACTATCTCACCTCTGTCTTACTCGCTACAGCTTACTGTTGAATTTTCGGAGGCGAAGTTGTGCTATAATTTTTTTATATATTTTCAGCGTCCTTCAGTAATACAAGTAGCTATATGAATCATCTAGCCATTTTTTTTTGTTGTGAATGCACTTAGGGAGAAAGTAAAAACCCCTTTTTTGAGTTGTGAAAAGGAATTATCTGGCATATTTGGTAGTTCACTTGGGAGAACGTATTTCGTATACAAAACATGGGTAACCGTGACTGTTGTAAAGAGAAAGTGCCTAAAGTTTGGAGCAGCAATGCTTTGTAGGGCACCCAGAAATCATCCCGATGATCGCTATTTTTGTCTCACAATTATCAAAGGCATTGATAGAAATAATACACACAAATGGTCACATCCAGATCTAGATTGAGCAAAGAGAGCTGTATTGCATTAGGAGGAAATACTCATTCCTGCATTCAGCAGTCTTCCGAGACTCCCGGAATATTTCAATGATCAATAGCTGATGGAATTGAATGTATGTTGCAACACGTTTTTCTTATTGAAGGTAAAAGTAAAGATTTTTAATTAAAAGGAAACCTAGCCTCGGAGAGTCGTGTTACAATTGCCCGGCCCCGGTAGTGGGGTCGTTAGAGCGCCACCAGTTCTTCCCAACTAAACTGAAAAAGCTCCGCTGGTGTTGTGCAGGGTGGCTAGGCACGCTTATTAAATCAAATCTAATCTTAACTTAACGAGAAAACACAATCTATAATTTAAGGAACAATCTATTTGCAACTAAGTCTTTTCTTTTTTTTTTAACACAGCGACAATACTACAGTAAAATTTGCAATTTTAAAAACAAAGGAATGTCAAATGACTATTAACGTAATTGACAAATAGAGTACAATATGGAGATTGTACGGAGACCAATTCTGTTGTTAACATTCGGTACTGTATGTCTTACAACTAAGTGCGCTAAATACTACAATCCGAAGTGGTCACTTTGATATCAACTAAGCTAATTACATATATGTATGCATGCGCTAATAGCTGCACCAATTTTAAATGTAGCAATAATAATATGTAGCGATGAACGGCCGCAATAATAATTAAATCAAATTACTCGATAAATTAATAAAAGAATAAAATTAGAATAAAATTATTGAAAGCTTGGCTGTCAATGCTTGATTTATATTCAAATATTAGAAACTATTACTAATCCGTCAAACTCTGGTGGAGACGCCGGGCACCTGTTGGTAGCTCAGGTACTGCCACTCGATGGCCCCGAGGGAAAAAAAAACTAGCCGAAGACTCGTTAGCTCGGTGTGGAGATTGCTCTAGTGTAGCCTGGATCTAGGATCTGTGGTCAGGTGATTGAATTGGCCTGGAGATCGGACTTGTAGCACGGTAATACAAGTTGTAGCCTGCTAGTAAAAGTGATAGCCTGGTAGAAAAAGTTGTAGCCTGGTAGAAAAACCCTGAAATATCCCAGTACGCATTAGACAAAGCCCCCGTACTTTAATAAAAACTATAGCTCACCCCCCCTGCATAAATATATTTTCTTTAAAAAACAAATTCCCCCAAAAATTATCAATGAAATTTCAATGACTATCAGCAAATAAAAGAAATACTGAGGTACAGACAACTTGAATATAACAAAGATAGGTACAAGTCACCCCTAAAAGAAAATATAAACTTCCCCATATGATCAAAACTCAAGTTACATTAAAATAAAAATTCAGATTTGATAAAATGGAGTAGATAAGATAACGCATGGGACGCAAAGCAAATGGTGGACGAATCACAAAAAAGGTTAACACAGAAAAGCAATTAAATCGTTAATTATGCGAAAAAAACTGTAGCAATAATTACCTCGTTCGTGTGTGAGGGTTACGGGAGATTCGACGGTCTCAGTCTTATACTACGAACGTGGAAAGCCTCTAGAAATATGGGAAAAAACCATTAGCGTCATGGCGTCATCCACTCTATTGCTGCATGGTGGCTGTTAATTGGAACTTTGTGGATTAACTGGACGTTGAGTCTGATGCTGAGTTCCAGAGATTGGCAGGTGTTTTCTCCTCAAGCCCAAGATGATGGAATCTCGCGACAAATTTATACAACTAGCTGGCTTTATACGCTGTACTCCATCAATAAGACAAACTCTAATCTAATAACTACTGCTACTTTGAGGAACTATAGAAGCAGATATAGAAGCAAAATTCATGAAAAAATGGCTGCACATGATACACATATTATTATTATTATTAGTACTCAGTCTGCTATGTGGCGTCTGCTCAAACGTATTCCCCCCTCAATCGAGTCGGGGATCTGGCAGTACTATTGATGCCGAAAGCTTTAATTAATTTTTAGCAGGGTTGCTGAGAGTATAATAAAAGGGTTAAGTCTTTTAGACACTTTCTGCGAAACATGCCTAACATTGAGCGTTTTTCATTGGATGTTTTGATGCAGTCAGGGGTAAGATCACCAGTCTAAGCAACCGCAAAAGCAGTGACTGCTACAACATTAACACAACGATTACCAAAACTCCTAGGAACCTATAATTTGGCCGCACACTAAACTCAAAAACCTCTTTATAAAATTGGGATATTTTTTTCCAAGAATTCTAAGGTTATTCCTAGTTTCAAGAACAATAGTTCACCTGATGACTTCTCTAATTGCCGGCAGGCGTCGCTTTAGCCAATCCTCTTCAAAATTTTAGAATCTCTCTTGAAGACCAAATAAGTGAATTTTTTGAACAACATAACATTTTCCTCCAAAGTCAATATGGTTTCAGAAAGAAATAGTCTATAACTTTGTCAACCAATAATCTCCTTCAGATTGTAGTTGATGGACTTGATTCTTACGCACCATTTCATTGTGTATCCCATGGCACACTAATTAGGAAACTGTCACATTACAACTTTGATGACAAAAGTTTGTCGATGGTTAATTCTTATCTCTCTGATCGTATACAGTATGACTTCTTGAATGGTAAATCTTCCAGTAGGGAAACTCCGACCCATGCAGTGCCCCAAGGATCAGTCTTGAGTCCATTGATAGTTTTAGTTTGCATTAATAAATTGTGTAAGAAATAATTCTAATTTAATAAATTTTGCTGATGATATAACCAACATTATTAAATCTCACCCCACTGACCCTTTGTTGGAATGGTTTGATGACATGCCACATATTAATGATTTGTTTCTGGCAAATAGATTCAGTGCAAATATTTCTAAAATCCAAAAGTTGAACTTAAGCTTAAGAAAGGGTAAATTCTGCGCTACCATATTATGATAATGTTAATATTCTTGATGTTACATTGGATCCAGGATTGATTTGGGAGAAGCACATTGAAGTTCTTCGTGGGAGATTATCGGGGATATTATATCTAATTAGAAATGTAACAAGAGCTGTTGGAAAGCGTAGCACTGGTATTTTTTTCAAATATGAATGAATTTTTGAACGCCAGCTTAGATGCATTCGTGCCTGTTGGAGATGGGATAATGTGGGTGCTGTCGTGGAGCTTTCGGATGTCTTGGAATTTTGATTATTCCTAGTGTCTATATTTAGCAGGGTTGCTAGCACCTTAGGAATAACATGACCCAGTTCTCACCTCATGGCAATCTTCACGGCTACTCCACCAGACGGCAGGGTGACTTGGGCCCAGAATATCATAGATTGTCAATAATTAGAAGGTGGTTTGATTATCACTGTGTCAAATTATTTAACGTTCTCCGTGTAAATATTCGAGTGATGAAGCAGAAACTGTTTCTCAACAAGACTAAGGGTTATCTTTTGGAGAAGATTTTTTATTCGCTTGAGGAGTATCTTATATGTACCTTCTCTGACATTTAAGCTAACTGTTCTTTTTTCCTCTTTGCATATTTATCTACTTTCTGTTCTTGGTTGAACCTGTGCTCTATCTTTTAAAGATTACTATTGTAGCGTACTAATCATGTAATGCTTTTATATCCGTACATGTTTCGGGAAGTTATTAATAGCCTTTGGCATTTTACCGATAAATTTAATTTCATTTCTTTTAACTAGAACTGAAGGATCTTATAGGAGATTGTGCTTCTCAAAGAAGTCTTTCGGATTATTTGCCTCCACATTAAATGAAAAAAAAATTATCCACGTATTATTTTTTCGCGTGAAATAGATTAGGTTCTGCCATCATTTATCTTTAAGAAAATTAACCTCTTATTCTGTAATGATATAAGAGAACTCTTAGAAAAAATAGGTTTGCCAGAATACATATCAAATGAATGGCGATAGTAAGGATGATTTGTGATTTGTGTTGACCTAGAAATGGCAAACTTTATCCTTGAACGGCAAATATCAGCACTGGGCTAACAAAGCGCACCTTAGGTTACGAGAAAGAAAATCATTCCACTCATGCACATCAAGTAGGGACTTAAGAAGCAATTTGCGAAAGTTTCAAATCAAATTGTTTGGGCTAGTTGATACGTAACTTTTTGAAACTGAATGCTGGAATATATTTAAGTAATGAAGCTTATTGTATATCCACAATTTACCGCCTCAATGAACGAGATTGAAGCTAATGATTGATGTTCCTTTGTAGTACAAATCACAACGTAGAAAAATACATAGAATTAGTGGAAAATATGGTTTCCGACTTTAATATTCTCGGTTGTAATATAAGCATAAATATCCACTACCTCTACAATCACCTTGATGGGTTTTGAGTGAGTTGAGTGATTTTAGCGAAGAGCAGGTGGAAATATCCACATAAAAACCACGAAAGAGCGATACCATGGAATATGAAATGGTCGACTACTGTTAGAGTCTTCTGGTAGACTATCCTAGAAATTTTTGTAAAAGAAAATTTTTAGGCAATAAGTGATGAACGTGTATTTGTCTAATTTGTGAAATGTTGATCAAATAGTAGTAGCAATAGCCTGGAGTTAAAAATAAGATAATTTTATTCTAAAATAGGCCAATAAAGCTTCGGTACAAAACTAGACCTGATAGATTAAATCTAATGAACCTTTTTGATTCTGCACTCGAAACTTACTTAGAAACAGTTATGAAATCGCAAACGACAAAATGTCTGGATGAAGGTTTCACCTATATTCCCTTGACCTAAAATTCATAATCCTTTAAAAAAACAAGGTCTTGCCACGGGAGCCTTCTCTGAACAGCGCGCAGAATAAACTATCCTTCCCTATTTGAGCTGAGAATCCATCAGATGGACCCTTCTTCCCATCTGACGACCTCCAAGATTCCAAGGGTCAAATAATAGACTCATCAACTTTCTACTAAAGTCAGGAATATTCGGCACACTTAGAACTCCTTAGTAGTATGTCAGATCTTCTCTCCATGGCTTCTTCCTTAGCCTCAAACCCCAAAAGTGTGACAGATCACCCAGTCCGGATTATATTTTTTTAAATCCTTTTCTATATATCAGATATTATTATCTGATATATTTTCATAACACAATCTTCTATGTGCAGAACTATTTGCACTGAAAGAATCTTTAAAATTAACACTTATTGACCCTCTTGACATCCCCTCCTCATAGTATCAGACTCTATGAGTACTTTAAAACCCTTTCCCTCATCCCATCCATTATAATATTAAGTATAGCCCAGAAGACAAATTACTGAGCTGCATTTTTGTAGACCTCCAGTCACTCAGGTATGCTAAACAACATAAAAAACTGAATTACATGCAAAATTCGCCATGAGAAAAACTCATCCTCGACATCATTTTCGAAGATCTTGTGCAAAATGATAGGTCAAAGATGGAACGTTCAAATGAAGTGTCCCCGTTGGAAATCATTTTTTGCAACAATCTCTACCCCAGTCTATCCATATGAGAAAATACTGTATTGAAGAAAATTACAGTTGGACTCAATTATCTTCTTACTTTCTTAAAAATCACCCTCCACTACAATGAAGTTTCTGAAGGTCTCCAATATTGATCAAACATATTATAACTTAATGCTAAATTATACAAATCTAAAGTCATTTTTAATAAATTGTGAAATTCAACAACAAATATAACTCCACTGAACTCCTAAGCTTTATATCATCATTGATTCCCTCTAAAGATATTTAGGTAAATACGAGTATTGAACGAAACTGCACTCATGGACTTGAAGTTGTCTAAGATCTTAAAGCGCCCAGGCCCAATAACACTTCTCACTCCATAGTCATTCACAGAAGTTGCACGTTATCCTTCTGCATTCAAAATACTTAGACGACCATTTAAATAAGTATTCTGATATTTCAGACATGTTATACTTACTATTTTCCATATAATATATTGTATAACGTCAATAACTCTTGTATTTTGCTACCATTCACTATTTACCGTATTTATTCTCTATGCCACACAGATTAATAATTTTAATTTAACCAACGTCAACGCCTGAAGCTCCTTTTTAAGTTTTAATTTGGAACCAGACTGTTGAAGAGAACATTTTTCCAGCGTTTTAATTAAATGACTTTCTACGAAATAAATATTTTGTTACTTTTTTCATTTATTCATAATTGGATGAATTTTTTGGCGCCTTAAGGGCGTAAGTATGCGAGCAGACATGTCACTGACCCATTTTTCTTTTAAAACCCCAGTTCGTTCTCTTATTAGGGATAATCAATTGTAAAAAGCTGGTTAGTGCATGGTTTTTGCTCTAGAAGGGAGACAGGATTTGCTTTTATTAAACGAATAATTATATATTGGCGTTGGCAAAAATCACTGTGCCCTTAGTAGCTAGAATTCTGTAGCCTCTTGATACCGCAACTATTTAATCCCAATATATGTTTCATTTCAGGTCTAACGTTCACCGAATACCAACTCTACGGGAGCGATTACAAAATCAATCCGAAAGTGATCCATAAAGTGAACGAGACAAATGTGGTTCGCACACGCTGGGTCCAAACCTACCAAAGTTACTTGGTCATCGAACTAAAATTGCAAGCGGCCGAATCGGCACATATTCGTGTCCTCGATAAATTCCTGGATACCTATGGGTTCAACATAACTTACGAAATTACGACTTCCGGAGTGAGGGGCCCGTCTTGCACCATGGTGGACTGTGGATTTACCGGACTTTGTTACGATTATTACACGTAAGTACCGACAAGGCTACGTCACTAATCACAAACTAATAAATACATTGATATATCTTAAAGCTTTAAACGAGGACACACAAATATCTGGGCAATGCACCCCAGATGAATGCTGTGCTTCGTCCTTATGTTTAATCCACAAAACTTTATAAATCGCATAATATTAAATATCAATGAAAATGCGTTGCTTCAGCGATAAATACGCCTTTAATTTGAATTTTTGGGCTAAAAAATTAATGTAGACGTTTTGGGATATCAACTGATTAAGCAATAATTGCTCAATGGCAAATCCATTTGAATGCTGAAAGTTGCTGTTAATTTGTAATAGATTGACTAAGTGCTTCAAAATCGCGAATATATTTTGTATTCCGGTTCATTAATGTTATTTTGTAGCAAATATGTTTGATTGCAAAAGTAATTTCATTAATATAGTAGCGATATCAGCCAGTACCAAAGAGCACTGGTACTTTTCTTGATATTCCATTATATTTCAATATTACTACTGGGGTCTGCAGAATAAGTTTTCCACTTTTCTGTAGATTTTTCCATGAGTGATTTATCACCTTCTTTTAACAACACATCAAAGTAGTTTAATAACCTTCACTACCTGATATCAAACAACTACTTTCAACAAAATGATAGCACTTTCCATGGCGTCCATAAGGTGCCATAATGATGTCAGGGCCTGCCGCACTGGCTTTCTTGGTAAACGTGGCTGCTTGGGTTTTTACATCATTAAATTGGACTAAATTCCTGTCGCCCCAAGTTCGTACTTTCTCCAGATCTTGATTAGTTGTTGTAATCTACTCCCGGCTGCGATGATAAGTCTCAGTCGCTGGTAAAGGATTTTCTGAACTAAATTGGGAGATAAAGGAACTGTCATCTGCAAAGCTGTACAGGATTATTGGTTTCGGTCAGCAGGTCATTAATATTAATGAGCAATGAAGGTAATGAAAGTATTGCACCCTGAGGCACCCCGGTATTAATGGTGAATGTGTCTGAGATGTGTCCATCAATTGCGACGTGCAGAGATCAGTTCTTAAGGAAACTGGCAAGCCAGCTGCAGAGAGAGGCTGGCAGTCCGAAGAACGACAGTTTGTTGAGCAATGCGTCATGCCAAACTATATCGAATGTCTTTGAAATATCCAACGCAATCGCTCGAGATTCTCCGTAGTTCTCAATTGCCCTATTAAATAATGAGTGAAATAGGCCAATAGATCTCCTACTGCTTATCGCGAATCATTCTGTTGGTCCCGAGGTATTTGAATAGTTGCTGACTGACTACATGTTCCATGACTTTGGAGATTATTGGAAGCAAGGCAACTGGGCGATTGTTTGAGGTCGTGGTTTTCTTGCCTTTTTTGGAACAGGTTGCACCCGAGTGACTTTCCAAGAAAATGGGTAAATCCCCTTTCGGTAAGACAGAGAAAAATATCTGGAAAAAATTGATGTTAGTTAGTTGACGCAGTTTTTTAACACGACGACAGGTATTTCATCCGATCCTGATGCCATTTGCGTATCTAGCTCTTTGAGGATTTTACGAATATGACGGTGGTGAAACGTCTGCCATGGTAGTGTTGATATTGGATATGGTGGTGAGAGCCTTGCCTTGGGAGACGTTTAAGGTCGAGTGCGATGAAAATATTTCAGCGAGCATGTTTGCTTTTTTCTTAGCTAGGCAGTTAGATAGATAATTTATTTTCCTCAATAAAAGACAATTTACAATTGTATCAGGAATAGTCAAAAATTGATCAAATTTAACACTAAAACTAACCTAACCTATAAAGCTAATCTTAGTACTAAAATTTTGTTAAAAACATAGAAACATAGAAACACTACAAATGAAAACACAAACATCTTAAAAGTCAGCAATACTATACAAACATTTTAAAACAAGATACTCCTTCAATTTAATCTTAAAATTATTTATCGGTAATTTTTTTATTTCATTTGGCAACAAATTATAAAAGCAGCAAGGACCAGCAAAATTTGGTGATTTGAATGCTAACATTTGTTTTGCTAGAGGAGCAGGTAGCAAATTTTTATTTTTTTGTCTAGTGTTTACAGTATGATAGCTATCAACCGATATAAACAAAATTTTATTGTTATGAACATATATACACATTTCAAAGACATAAAGACTGTATAAAGTTAAAATTTTGGATTCTTTAAAATATTTTGAGCATGACTCTGTGCTTTTTATTCCAGTAATACTCCTCATTACAAGTTTTTGAGCCAGAAACACATTTTCTACATTTGTTGACCACCCCCAAAAACAAATTCCATAACGCAAACGCGATTCTACTGCTGCATAGTAGATCATTATAAGTTGTTTAATTGTAAGAATATATTTTAGGTTACGAAATTTAAACGTGGCAGAATGCAACCTTGACACAAGAAAATCACAGTGCTGTTTCCAATTAAAATTTTTGTTTATATAAATACCCAAAAATTTAGTATAATCTACTTGGTTACAGACTATGTTACTAAAGGATAATTTAAAGGCTCTACTTTCTTTTGAGAATTATGAAATTGAATAAGAAGAGTTTTATCCATATTAAAATATAAAGAGTGGCCACTAAACCAAACACCTAGATCGCGGAGAGCTGCAGAACATTGGCTGATCAACCCCTCCTGTGATTATTGGACATTATTATAGACTTGTCATCTGCATATTTTGAGAAAAAAGCATTCGGCACTGAGTGATCAACGTCATTTACATAAAATACAAAAAACACAGGACCAAGCACGGAACCCTGCGGGACGCCAGTAGGGACATCAACGTGCTGTGAGTTTATATGTCTTTGGTTTCCATTATCATTATTTATAATGTCAACATACTGAGTTCGACCTGTTAAAAATGACTTTACCCAATTAAGTGGTGAACCTGTAAGTCCCACTTTATTAAATTTTGAAATAAGAATGTTATGATCCACACAGTCGAATGCCCTGCTCAATCATCGCCTGTGTCGAGGGTACGTATAACGTAATCATAAACTGCATTTATGGCAGTTATTGTGGACTTTCCAGAAGAGAATCCGTGCTGAGTCGAAGTTATAATTTGGTGCTTTTCAAAATATTCTGACAATCTGTCTTAGAAACAATATTCAAATATTTTAGAAAAAAACAGAAGGCACTGTAACTGGCCTATAATTTTCCGTATTTTGCCTGTCATTCTTTTTGTATATTGGTGTTATTTTTCCTGTATTTAATTTGCTGGGAAATAGACCTTGACAAAATGATAAATTTATCAAATAACACAAAGGTTGAATTAACAAAATTAGAACTTTCTTTATTAGAAAAGATGGGACACCGTCCGCTCCTGATGATTTTTTATGATTTATTTTTTCTTTTAGTAACTGGTAGAAGTCCAGTTCAGTAAATGGATATAAATAAAATTGATTTTTATTTTTATTTTTAGGAGGAGACACGAATTTATTTTGTTTTCCATAAGAATTGTTCTTTATTTTTTCTACCATCTCTAACGGTGCATTTCTAAAGAGGGTGTTAAACATATTAGAAATAGTTTGGGGGTCACTTACTACGTCCCCAGTTTCCGATTTATTTACTGAGTTTTGGTTGTTTTTTATTTTGTGGTTATTTAGTTGTGAAACTATTTTACAGCTTTCTCCTACTAAATTCTGACTATTTTTAATCCGGGTTTGAAAGTATTGCTTTTTTGTTTCTTCTATAAGATTTTTGTGTACTGTTCTTTTCTTTTTATATGTGTCTTTTAATTCGGAATATATTGTTAATAGAGAATAATAATATCGAAGGTCACTGCTCGACTTTTTAACCTCGAAAGTAACCCAGTTTTTGGGCCTATCATGTATGTATTTAACTTGCAATGGAAACCTCATATTGAAATAAAACAAAAACCTATCATAGAAAAAGTTAAAAGCCAATTCTGCATCAAAAAAAAATGAATAATGTTGACCAGTCCTCAAACAAGAGATCATTGTAAAGGAGCTGTACTGCTTCATCATGATACGACCTACCATAAACTGACGTAATTTTATTGGATTGAATATTTCCGAAATTTATTTCAAAAAGAGGCATCTTGTGGTCAGAATTAAAATCAAAAACGGAGGTGGTCCATGAGGCAAAATTAACATATACGAAATCGATTCCACTGTCACTCTAGTTGGCCAAAAAACAGTATTTCTTAGTCCAAACTGCAATGAAAGAGTTGAAATGACCACATATAATCAATTTAATATTAGGTTTAAACAAATTTTCAAGTAAGAGACTTAAATTTAAAATTAAAATATCGAGTAAACTGCATGGTAGTCTATAACAGTTAATAATAATATAGGATGAAGGACTTCCTTTAAAAGAAATCGGCCAAAATTCACATTGACCTTCCACTGAGTAGTGACTGGTGTCGATCTTCGTGACCTTTAATCCATCTCGTACCCAGATAGCGACCCCACCGCCTTCTCGTGTAGGTCGACTGTAGAACGTTTGCCAAATTGAATCCATTTATCTCAAGCCGCTGAATCTGCTTTTCATTTACACATATTTCATTGAAACATAAAAATTGAATAGATTTAAAGTCCTCCAAAGGAATCTCCAGTTCACTAATGTTTTTATTATTTAATGTTTGGACATTTAAAAAAAGCAAAGATGGATTCGAAATCATTGATGTGCCCGAGGAATTTTTTTGCGAAGATATAAAAAAAGACTGTACGCAAGCATTTTTGTGCCAAATGGATGCATCCATAGATTTCTCAAAATCATCTTGGAAAATGGTTACTTTAAAGGACGAGTATAGATCAGGATTCTTTGACTCTAGTGGTTTTGTAAGAACCTCTGGAAAATGAACTTTCAGAAGATTGTTTAAATCTGTAGCGCATGTACCAGGATTGATTCTATACACATGCAAGTCTACCGTTTTTGGGACGCCTTTTATAGGTGTCTCTGTGTCAATACCACTTCCAATAACCATATTGTTTGAACGTATTTTGTTTTTATTTTTGACAACCCTCCATTTATTATTATCGGTATTTGATAATATGTTGTTGCTAGAATCATCCATAATATGCTTACTTAAAATGGCTTCTTGAGCTTCTTTGATCCCGTAACAAGGGCAGCATTTACGCATTTTTGATTGCTAATCTCACCTGAGGGAGCCTCAGAAGAAATCAATTTTGAAGTATTTTTCTCTTTTATCCTCTCTGAAAATTGCGATGGTTTAGTAGTCAATGCGACAACACCGGAATTAGGATTGTTATTGTTTTGTTTACCCTTTAATACGTTAATTAATGATTCTTGAGTTGCAATGGTTACCTGTTGGTTGCAAATTGATCTCTCCATCTCTTCAATTACTCGCCTCTGACACTCAATCTCAATTCCAGCACATTTAAGATTGTTTTCCACGCACAGCAGTTTATAGGTTAGGTCCTGCCCTGAGTCACCGTTTACATTAGAAATTTCGGAAAGTTCTAGATTTTCCTCACATTCCACTATTTTACGCGTTGATTCACTTATTTTTACACCACTCGGTATTTTTTTCGTTATTATTAGTTCAATTAATTTTGTTTTTGTTAAATTATTTAACTCGCGAACCGCCAACTCGTTGCCGGCCATGTTGCCGGTTGTTACTCCAAGCTGTAGTCGCCGTGCTCAAAGGTGGGAGAGACGTTTCTGTGAAGTTATTTTTTACTGCTTTTGCTACCGACCAGAAATTCCTGTAGCCACTGGGGCATTGCAAAAGTTTATTCCTGGTCCTTTGATTGTATTTGTCATGTGTTTCATTAATCACTGCACGGTTGCATTCGTTTCTCGCTTCAAAAATAATTGCGACTTTCGGCATTCTGATTTTGCTACTAGTACTTGCAGGTTTGCTATTTCCTACCTACAGCTCTTTCGTATCTTCTGTCGAACCAGGGCTTTCCTTTTGGCGGTAGCTTGATGGAATTTGAGATGTATGCTTCCATTGCTCAAGTCAAGTCAAACTGCTTTATTATACAAAAAGGCCTTAATGCCGTCATTTACAAAGCTGAGATAGAAATATATATAACAACAACATCACATTGACAGTAGCAAAACATATGGTAACTAGAATATAAAAATGATATCTTCTACTTCGATCCATCAACCTCAAATCCAAAATAATTAGATCAATTAATAATGGAAAAATGTCGAATAACTTATAGAAATAATGGATTCCAAGAGATACGGGAAGAGCATTTAGGCAACGTTTATATCATTGACAAGAATTTCGAACTGTCATTGCTTTTATTTATCTTAATTACACAACGTTTCGGACAGCCCTATCTGTGGCTATTATCAAGTGTAAACTAAAGTAAATCCTAATGCTAAAAATCTATTATAATCTTTCTTTTCATGTAATATATCTTAATTTTCTTACTTAGTAATATTGTGAACTACTAAAATGTATAAACTACTAAATAAATATCACCCTGTCCTAAGTTTGAACTTGAACTTGGAAAATATTAAGGAAACATAAAAGGCAAATTAAGAACAACGCGAGCAGTCAACGCAAGCGATTATAAACCTTAAACGTGCGACGATCAGTACATTTTATTACCTAAATACGCTAGCGAACCATCAGTTCGGCAGACTTTGTTTCTCACCTAAACCAGTTTCTTGCAACACATGTTCAACCTTATTCCCTACCCAAATCTGAGTTTCGCAGCGCACATGTGCGTGCGCTTGGGACAAATTTCTCAAAATTCTGGGAAATATAATTTTCAAAGTAGAATCTGTCAAGTAGTTAGAGTGCAGAGGGTAAAACAGAGCCAACAATAAATAAAACACAACACCACTCTTGCTCTATTATAAAAGAGTGACCAAAGACCTATAAACAACTCAAAAATATACCTCAATCGAAAGGACATACGCACCTTAGTAATCGGGTATAGTGCAAACTCATTAAGTTTCTAACCAATAGAAGTTGTTATTGTTTTTAACTAAAGTGCTTTCTTAATTATCCCTTCTCACCTGACTTAGATCCATCCCCGAATCTAAGCTACATCACCTGCACGCCAACCAAGACGTTGTCTCACGGCATACAGGTCGTTACAGTAAAAGACCTACAAATATTCTATACGTGACAATATATTTAATAAAACAAGCACAAGTAACAGTTTTCGGCAAAATGCTTTTCGAAATCACTTAAATATCTTAATGTTAATAGCTTAGTTTACAATGTTTCAGAGATTTCTATTTTTAATATAATATCCGTTTCATTATAATGTTAAGAAACTGTTCGGTTCAAAAAGCAATGCGTCAAAATATGCAGAATATAAAGATTTTTTTATTAAATATTTCCTTTCCCCCACTTGAATCCTAAACGAAAGGGAGATAATTGACAAGGATAGGATACGACCTCTACTCTCATGGTCCCATTGACACAAGTGAAAATTAAGTAATACTAACGAAGCAGACAAAAACATTTCTTTATGTCTCGAGGTCAAATCTGCCCTCGTTGTCGAACGGGAAGAATCTAAAAATGAAAATGATTAATAATATAATTAAAACGTCTGGAATAGCAAACAGAAAAAGTTCGTATGCCTTGTCAACTTCTGAATTTCTCTTTGGCAAATAAATGTAATATCATTATAGGGCCTGGTTTGTTAGATGAGAGGCTATTAGGTAAATAATTGTGTATAATAGTTATTTTTGTTACAAGTACCTAAAATAAAGTTTTTCAGGACGAATCATTGCTGTTTCCGGAGGAGGCGTTAGCCGAGTTCGGAATAGCAGATGAGTCCTGAAAAACTTCATTTAGGTAGGTGTGACAAACACTATTTTTTGTCATACGCTCCCAAAATTTTGTTATCGTTTTTTACAATTCCTCAGAACGCTTAAATTTGCAAATTTACCATAATTTTTGAAATCATAATGTTCGAAAAAGTAAGCTTAGAAATTGATATCGTAGCAATTATTTGACAATTCTGTCATGTCATTCGAAATTTGACATTTATACATATTCAGAAATTTTGGAATAGTCCGTAAAGGTTGCCATGACGACTTTTAGGGACTAGGCCTAAAAAGGAGCATTTTACGGACTCAAATGAGTCCGTAAAATAGCTATTTTTGGGAGCGTATGACAAAAATAATATTATGTTTTTCTTTTTAATTTTTAGGTGTCAAAATGGTAACTTAAAGAATTCCGGTTTTCTGCGATTTTTAATGTAATTTTAGTCATCGTTTATACATTTTGTTAATGGTCTATAGGATTCACATGTATAAAATTTATTACACTTGCAAGGGATGTTACAAATTACATTTTTCTCATTTATTATGAGGTTTTGTTTTTGATAGCCTAGATGAACCCCAACGAGTTTTTAATGGTTTCTTAAATATAATCTACAACTAAATGCAGTGTGGACATACTAATGAGGCACATTTCAAACAAATGCAAATTTTGCACTTTGAACAACAACTGTTCGGTTTCCTGTATTTACCGCTAGAACAAGCTATTGGGGAGCAAGTGGAGGATCCACTAATACCTCTCAAAGTAAATCTGCGCACATAATTCGAATTTTTCAAGGCAACATATAACATATAACATATAATTGTTGGGCAAGTATCTTAAAATATTTCTTCCAGTCCCGTCTGTATCTCATAATGATGTAAGATCCTTGCTATTGGATTTGAAAAGCCCTTAGATGTATAAAAGTTCGTTAGAGATCCGTATCTCACAATCATCTGTATTATCGACAAAAGTAAGTAAAAATATAAGCCCGAAAGTTTTATAACGTTGCTTTATAACATAATTTTTTTTATTTATTTGGCGGGTAATTATTTCAACCATATTCTCCTCACCAGGCTAGAGATGGGATCTTAGACGGGTTTACTCTGAATGGTCCTTGCAATTCTCGTTGAACCGTAATAATATTACGTCGTGGGGTTTTGATGCATAATGGAGGTGCTTTAGCCCATTTATAAGTGCTATTTTGTCCATATTAGTAATTACTTTGCAATTCCAGTTGACTTCCACCAACATCCATCATCTAAGCATTGTCTATCAATCCATTTTCTTCCAGAACGTTGGTTTGTTTTTTGGGGGTTGGGTCCTTCAATCTAGTCAGCAAATAACGTCCATTAGCCGCATCCGAATCTCGCGACAGCCGCACTATTATATAGGTGGAGTCATCGGGTCTATATCCAGCTCACTATCCCTCTTCGCACTTTTCTGCACAACAACCTCCAAATTCTCTAGCGGAAGAGACTTACATACAACCAAAGCTTCCCTGTCAGAGTCAACCCCAACAGACCTCACCTCTCCAGGTATATACCTTGTACAGATGTTGAGTCAGAGCGTGGTGGTAGGCTTGGCCGTCCAAAGTGCCTGGTATAAAATCTTGATAACCAGTAGACGAAGTACTTGCTGCAGGCGGCGATACCTTTAAGGGCGTTAAAGATGAATTGGCAGTGACTATTTCAGTACCGGGCGGTCACATGCTTATATCCTTAAGCTACTTTAGGTGGCTTTTTTTCTGCACACCAACCTTGAAATCGGAGTGTGAACAGTTCTTACTCTTCAGCATTGGATAGCATCGGATAAAGTCAATAGTTCCAAGTTTTTCCTTGACATAGTGTGCAAGCTGGTTTGCTGCATAAGGAGCTGGGATCTTGGACACTACCACATAATACCAGTCTTCTTTTATGGGCGATATGTGAGGTGTGAGCGCAATAACTTTAGGAGAAGTAATCACTTTAGGAAAGGTAATGACTTTAGAAGAAGTAATACCCACTTTGTCATGGTTATCTGTATGGTCGGTCTGAATCTAAATCGATTTTTTTACTGTTGGTGGTTTACTTCTAATAATTGTCTTACCTTTGGCAGCTAACTTTTCTATCGTGAGTGCCATTTGATTTACACTTTTTCGCATATTGCCCATTTCCTTCAGTAACTCTTCCTTTGATGAGTCGTGAATTTGAACTTTAACAGACTCATCATGATTGTCCATAAAAATAGGTGACAGATTGAATATATCTTGCTTCATTTCCTTAATCGAATGGAATAAAGTTTCATGCCTATCATCAGAGAATCTGATATGGAGGCTGTGAATGTCATCTATTTTTTTGTATAAATTTTCCACTTGGAGGCATGATTACTCATGGTGTCATACATTTCAGAAATGATTGGAAGAAGGTCATTGTTCTTCTTTAGACAGGTTCCAGAGCTTCGACATTTTCCAGAGAGATCTACGATCCTTGTAGCTGTGAGACCTTGTCGTGACGACATTTTAACATAGGAGAGTCACAAACACTGCAGAAGAATCTAATATTGTGGTACTTTTGTTGGTAGAGCACCTTTGTTGTTGCCTTATCCAGCCCAGTACACGTCCAACGAAAATTCCGGCGACACTCCCCACTACAGTGAAGGTTACATTTATCCTTTTTTGCGACGATTCTCTGGCAGGAATCACACTTAAACTAAGCCATTTCCATATTAGTGTTCATTGATTTTAGATAAAAGTCAATGGCAGCTGAACAAAGTCAAGTTTGTCTAAACAGGAACCAATAACGAAACAGAAACTATAAATTAACCAGAAACACACGGACAACAAAAGCTAGTACGCCATAAGGTAATGAAGTTCAATCATTTTAAATAAAGGTAAAGGTCAATGCAGCTAGACAAGATCAATTTTAGTTAAACAGGAAAGCGTAAATTAGCACGTCGACACGGTATCGAAACAAAACAGAATATCAAAACAAATCAAAACAAAACAAACACTCAATACCGTCTGAGCCAACGAAAGAACGGAAACACGACCGAACTGTATGACTGCTGCTTCGATACTACTATTTCACTATCGTGATAAGAAATAGAGAAAAACGGAAAAAGAACACACCTGAAATTTTCACATTGCAGCAAAGTGCCATAAAATGGTATACAGATGGATTAAAAACTGAATAGGCTGCCGGAACCGGAACATTTGGGCCAGGAACCAAATTCTCTGAGACAATGGGAAATCACTTGGAAGATGTGCGCAGTTCAACCTCGACAGAAGCTACAGAAAAAAAGAGATTGTCACCTTCTCAGGCCGCCAAGCAGCCCATCCAAGCGCTGAGCTCACCAACAATCAACTCCATAATGATATGGGAATACCTAGATAGGTTAAACAAACTAGGCAAGAATAACAAACTATCCCTTCAATGAGTATCAGGACACGCTGGGATAGAATAAGGCAACCAAAAAGTAGACCAATTCACAAAAGTACGAGAACAAACTTTGCTTTTAGGACCGGAACCCTTCTGTGGCATAGAGATGCACACCTACAGGGAACGACTTCCTGGGTTGAGGCTATCAAAGGTGTTTCTAAAACCCTCACACAAGAAGATCAAAAACCTTATAATACACCGGCTTTCTTTCGGGCCACTATCGGTTGAGAAGACACCTGGAGGGAATACAAATTTAAAACCAGGACAGTGGCCGGTTCTGTGAGGAGGGAGAAGAAACCCGGAACACCTTCTCACGGAGTGCTAGGCGGTCGTAAACAGACGAATGGTCTGCCTGGGGTGCTGCATCGTCGAAGAGGAGGAATGTCCAGCTATAGAACCATCCAGACTACTTGCTTTTATTAAAGCTGGATGAGGTACTCTTATTGAGCCAGAGAGTTAGATCTATACAGGCCGCAGTGTACTAATACCTCCCAAGATCATTCATCCATTCGTAATAGAATAAAAAAAAAGTTTTGCAGCAACTCGTGAAACCACATCTCATATGATTACCTAAAATTTGAAGTCATCGATAAAGCGACTTAAATCAAAGTAACAAATAATTTCATCGAACGCTCTAGCAATGCGTTACATGGGACCGTTTTGGGCGTACTAAATAATTCAAACACGCGCTCTTATTATGTAATATAATGTTATACATTGTAGGTTTAATATATCTTATATTTATGTAAAAGCTAACTATAGTATTCTAATAAAAAATAATGTTAAAAGGCAATGCCTCAAATTGAAGGTAATTGTGATAGAGCTTTTTCGTGCTTATTACAAGGATACCGTAATATTTCTAGTTTTCCTAGCTTTCTAACACAAAATGAAATATAAGTAATCTATAATGCTAAATCGCCTAGTTAGATGCACAATGAGTGGGACAACATAAAAACTCAATTTTTCATCGAGATAAATGTAGAGCAGACTCTGGAAAATGCATATGTTGCAAGATTTATACGTTAAGGAGATTTATTATTTAACCTAACGGTGTCTAACGAGGACATTTAGAGCGTCTTAGAAAGAATGATTTATCCTTCAGGAAAATTAAATTTGGATCACACAAAATGATTGATCACGATGTAATGATTGCTTAGCTAGGAAAATTGGTTTTTATAGCTTCATTTATAACCCATTGCAAAAAGTAGAAGTAATGTCCACGTTTTCCATGTGAGCCACTACACTTATTTTAAATTATCTACAAGGATATTAATGTTATTATAACACTATTTAAAGGCAGAATTGAAGTATCTAATTATCACAATGACAGTAAACACGTACACAAGCAAAAACCATTAAAAAATATTGGCCAACATTTTCTGTAAAAGCTTGATTTAAAATACATATTTTTAAATATTTATCATTCAATTATTAGAATTATCTAATATTGTCTCAATTTGGTTAAAACAGCAGTTAAAGCAGTTTGTTTTATGGCAGTGGCACACACACCAAAAGGGAGATCCTATGGCGCTCGACGAGCGGTGTGTGTGCGAAGATGTTTATTGGCACGGTTCTTGAATAGTTGTAGGTTGTAATTAGGGGAAATCAGAAGTTCTGGGAGGGAGTTCCACAGTGATGCAGTGCGCCAGAGAAAAAAATTCTTGTGAAGGGATGTTCTAGGTGTTTTCAGTTGTACGACGAACTAGTGCGATCTTGCCGTCTGTCGTGACAGTCACAGGCGTTGCCAGGGGCGAGATGAGCCGAGCTAAATCCTGGGAACATCTGCCGTGAAAGTATCTGTAAAACAGGGACATCTTGGCCACATGTCTGCGGTGTTCGAGACTATCCAGACCTTTAGGGTGTGCTCTGTTGCGGCATCCCAGATGTGTTAGCAATAATCTAAGCACGGTCTTATTTGCGCTTTGTTGAGCAAGAGCTTCTACTGCGGCGTATACAGTTTTTTGTTGCGAAATAGCTCACCAAGCTTCTGGGAATCTGATTTTGCGCTGTCAGCAACGTGGCCATGCCAGGACATATTGCTGTTGACCGAGACACCCAGTAGTCCGATTGACGAAGATGAAGGAATGGTCGATCCTGCCGTAATGATGTCAGGGCCCGCCGTATTGGTCCTCTTGGTAAACGTGGCTGCTTGGGTCTTTGCTGCATTGCACTGGACCAAATTTCTGTCGCCCCAAGTTTGAACTTTCTCCAGGTCTTGATTAATTGCTGCAATCTGCTCCTGTCTGCGGTGATAAGTCTCAGTCGCTGGTAAAGGTTTTTCTGATTTAAATTAGGAGACAAAGGTACTGTCATCTGCAAAACTGTATACATGATTATTCGTTTTCGTGATAATCTTATATCACAAAACACCGCTGTGATGCTAAACAAATAAGTTCAGAGTTCAGAACCTTTATATATAGGCTAACATAACCTAGTTAACCCAAGCGAACCCAAAACTAACCCAAGCTAGCATAAAAAATATTAATTAAAATTTACTCTAAATTTACTATTTCAAATTGTCTGCATTTTTTGCGTTATGATCTCTTCAGTTAAACTACTATTAAATTCAAATCTAAACATGTAGGTTAGTTAGAAAGTATGTTTTTTTGCAGGAAATTCATTTGCAACTGCTTTGATGGATACTCTGGACCTAATTGCTCTGAAGGACCCAAGTCCTTTTGTTATACCAATGGAACACCTACTTGTAAAAACGGAGGAACGTGCTTGTAAGTGAAACCTATAAGTAGTATAAGCAGTAGTTGTTTTAAAAGAATTTTAACGTGTTATTGTAAATTTTGCTAATGCAACAACCTGAATTGTTGGTACTTGTGATGTGATTCACAATTTCCCTCTCAGTGCTGAGTTGTAAATTGACTAGTATGTAGACAGCCAATTATTAACTAACTTCATGTTGTACAAAAACAAAATTATTTTAAAAAAATTAAAAGTAAAAAATTATTAAATTTAATTAAAATAAAAATCTAGATTAAAATTAATGAATTTAAAAGTTGTCCCTTACCACAACATTAAAACAAATATTTTATCATATTGTTAAATTAAAAGGAAAAAAAAATCCTAATAACAGTTTACAATAGAGTTGTTCGCTTATTTTCAGACAACACCGCTGATAGCCTAACCGCCGAACCACTTTCTTGTGAAATAAATTAATTTTGCATGAAATATTCCTGTAAATTCTTCATAAATTATTGAAATAGGTACCTGGTAGCCGCCTAAGCAATATTTAGAATTAAAAATAAGCTGTATTCAATAAAAAGGAAAAACTATTTAGTTAGTTCAAGATTAACTACTAGTAAGAAATATATGATATATTGATGTCTGTCAAATCCAGTAGAACTAACTCAACGTCATAGAAAATTAACTTATAAGCTAACAAAAATAGAAACTACTTTAATTGGTTTTGGTACGCTTTTGTTGGATTTGGTAAGTACTAATAATTTGCAAAAGAACGTTTATTATAAAAAAATTTAAAAACATATTAAAATCATTTTAGATTATTTCGTGGATATTAGTAGCATAGGCGCCAGCGATGGTCACGTGTGCAATGAAATGTACCCTCAGTTTGACTTTAGAGCATTTTTATATACCCATCGGAGAACCAAACGTGGGTGGTCACATGATCGAAGTCACTTGACTTCGATTACTACATTATTAATATTAGCCTATTTTAAAACGACCATATCTCGGTCTCCCAATTTAGATCAGAAAAGCCTTTACCAGCTACTGAGACTTATCACCGCAGACCGGAGCAGATTACAGCAATCAATCAAGACATGGAGAAAGTTCAAACTTGGGGCGATAGAAATTTGGCCCAGTTCAATGCAACAAAGGCCTAAGCAGCCACGTTTACCAAGAGGGCCAATACGGCGGGCCCTGACATCATTATGGCAGGATCGACCATTCCTTCATCCTCGACAATCGGACTACTGGGTGTCTCGGTCAACAGCAATATGTCCTGGCATGACCACGTTGCTAACATCCCAAAATCAGCCGCCCAGAAATTTGGTGCTCTATTTCGCAACAAAAAACTGTATACACCGCAGCAGTTGCTCTCGCTCTACAAAGCGCAAATAAGACCGTGCTTAGAATATTGCTCACATAATAAAGCACACCTTAAAGCTGCTGGATTCAATTCAGAAGAGAGCTGTGCCTCTCATCGGCGACCCGGAGTTGACCCGGAATCTGGATAGCCTGGAACACCGCAGACATGTGGCCGAGATATTCCTGTTTTACAGATACTTTCACGGCAGATGTTCCCAGTATTTGGTCCGCCTTATCCCTCCCCTGGCAACAGTCACGATAGACGGCAAGAGTGCACCAGTTCGTTGTACAACTTGAAATACCTAGAACATCGCTTTACAAGAACTTTTTTGTCTCGCGCACGGCATCACTATGGAACTCACTCCCAGGACATCTATTTCCCCCTAATTACAATCTACAACTATTCAAGAATCGTGTTAATCAACATCTTCGCACACACACCGCTCGTCGAGCGCCATGGGATCTTCCTTTAGTGTGTATGCCTTATTCAAATTTAACTCTGAAAGTAACTTCTTGTTATGTGCAGATCCTTAAGGTTGGAGGCAGATCCTTAAAATTTCGTATTTTCTCTTGATGATAATGACTGTGCCTAAGAGAATCCATGGAAAAAGTATCGGATCCATCAAGATACTTAACAAAAAATTGTTCTGCTCTGATGATCATTTCTTCATTTATAGGTTCTTTTCCAAAATCGAACAACAATTCTTCAGCACAAGTAGTCTCTGCGTATTTTAATGCTGATATTTTGGTATCGACTTTGCTGCTGTATTACATCCTGTCAAGGAATGAATGGCTGGTAAATTCAACAAAATGGCAGGTGAGCAAATGCTTGTAGAGGCAGATATTGAAGGGTTCTGCCTACTCCAAATGTCATCCAAAGTTCGTCAAAGCCGGCAGTTTTTCATGAAGTATAAAAATGGTAAAATGAGTTACTAAAAACATTAGTGTGTGCGGGACAGAATAAATAGAACTTTTCTGGCAAAAGCCATGTATGCTAGTACAGACGCATTATTTTCAGGCTGAGGTGCCTGGTTACCTTTGTCGATTTTATTTTACATTCGAAATAGTGAACCAATTGGATTTGTCAGGTTTCGCCAACAATCCTTCCCTGGTTAAAAGCAGTGAGGTTGATGCTAACTCATATTTGAAAAGTTCTGTTAATGATTCTCCTCTACTTCTTGCTACGTCAATAGCTTTTAGTGCATTAGCGGTTTCTTTTTCAACGTTAACCTTCATGAAATCCTTATTGTTCTTAACCGGCTGGCTACGCTTAATAAGACTAAAAAGTTGTAGGGATTTTTCCTGGAACCTCTCTTTGACAAAATTTTCATACCCTTGTGTACCAATTTCTATACAGGCTAATAACTTGTTACTTTAATTTTTCCTTTGGTGGTTAAATTAAATAGGGTTTTCTCTGTTTCGGTACCTTCAATAAAAAATGGGTTTCCTTGGTTTTCTAAAAACTCTGCCACCTCTTGAACAAATTTTCCATCATGAGCTGTGTTGTGTCAGAAAATTCATGGTGTAAAGAATACTATATATTTATACTACTATATAATAATAGAAAGATTGTAGATTTTCCCTCGCCACAATAAAATATAAGAAGTTTAATCTCGGTTTTAATACAGCTTTTATAACAATGAAATTTTACAAAAATTTTAATTTTTCAATTTGAGTACAAAAATATCAGTTTCGTAAAAGAATGCCTGAACATAAAAAATAAATATTAAGAAGACCTTTCCATCTAATAAAAGAAAATTAAAATTAACAATAATAAATTAACAATTATTAACAATAAATTCATGGCGGCCAAAGTCACGTGACTTCGATCATGTGACCCCTCACGTGCTATATTATTTTTAGGTGTGATATCAGTGAACTAATCCAACATCCTCCTAGCATTCGTAATCTCAGGCATCATCACCGCGGCTATCCTGATATTACTATTAATTATATATTTTTTAAATTAATAAAACTTTGTCGTGCCATTCAGGAATCGAACCTATGACCTCAGCATTCATAATCAACAATAATTACCTCTAATCCATTGACGAACTTGGGAATATTTGCTTAAATGCTGTATTTGAACATACAATCGGGCAGCAGCAATAGTAAGATATTAATTATGTGTAAAGGCTTGGTAAGGACCGTTTTTTATACTAGACGTTCAACTTTATAGATATATTAATCAATAATTTTATAAATTTAAACTTACGTAGCGCATTTTTAAAAAAAAACGGCATTATTGCTTAAAAAAATGTTATGGGATGATAAAAAGACCCTGAAGTCAAACTGAGGGTACATTTCATTGCACTCGTTACCACAGCGGGCTATAGGGTATTTTGTTTTATAAATGTAGCGTTATGTATTAAAATAATTTTGTTTCATTATACAAATATAATTAAAAAAATACAATGGAAGACTTGCAAAGAAACACATGAAAACGAAGCAAAACGGCCTTGAAAGGAACGGCATAGATTACCTCTGAAAATGCCTGATGGATTATGTTATAAACATGTGAATGATTATCGTAAAATGAAGCTATTTGGGTAATTTTATTCGCTTAAAATTAATTTTATTATGTTATATTTTTTCACTAATTTATATTGGCTTATCTTAAACATCCATCTGCCCTAACAAAAGGGCGGATGTGGTCTGCTCAACTAGCTCCAAGAGATGACCTATTTGTGTTCTCTATGTTTTTTGGGTTCATACCCAACTATACCTCTATGTGGGGATAATTGGATTAATAATATAATTTTCAAAAATATATTAATTTATACTAACACTTTTGCATTAAAAATTTGCATATGTTTAAGTTTTTTTTATTGAACTTAAATAAAATTCACTAAACGCCTGGCCATTTATTGTTAAGGCATAAATAGGTATAGAGAAATAACTGAAACAAATTAAACAATATGTACATAGTTTTGCACGTTAAAGGTGACAACTCCAGTCCTGAATTTGAAGGTTCACCCTTCTCACCCGAGACGCCTTAATTTACAAAGGGCGCCACGTAAATCTATTTATACAATATTTCCATTGTCTTTTTTTCTGTTTATATCATTATCTTAACAAAGCCCGCTAAACCCGAAATATCCCTTTTAACAAAATCTAAAGCTTTACTTGGCATGGAAAAGGACTCGATGGGAAAATTAAATTTTCAGGCACGTCGGAGTGGCGGCTGTTAAGTGTCACTGCTCGAAACTTTTTACTGGAAATACTTGCGAGACTCCGGTGGAACCAGCCAGCACTAAAGGTAAAGTGTTTTTTATGTCTATTAGACTGTAATAGAATGAAGTAGCAAAAAGCAAGGAATATTTCCACAGAGCAAATAAGGGAAATACGCGATTCCGTTTGCGAATTTGAAACCGCGGTGTTCGTTTTACATATTTGCTGGGTTTTATGCTCTTAAAAGGCAACAGCAATTTTGCAGAATTATGGTACTTCAATCTATTAATTAAGTAAGCTAATATATTTAAATTTACGTTGATACTCTAAAGAGCTTGGAATACACACATATTACTTTAAATTCCACATTATTTAAATTCAGAGGCAAAATAGTTGAGTTAGATGAATTTTCAGTTACGCGTATTGGCACCGTACATACTGATTGGTTTTACAAGACTTCAAACATTTAACTTTAAAATATAACTGAAAATACTGGTTTAGTACAAAAAATTATGCCGGATGGCTCAATGAAAATTTTGCACTTCGATTTTCTATGTAGGACCAGTCGATTTTTGATTCACATGGGAGGGGTTGACGTTAAAATATTGTGAAAAAAATACAAATTGATCCTCCTTAAATCAGTAATCGACTGATACGTGCGCATTCCAGATTTTTATTTTAAATACTGGAAACGAGATTCAAAATTTTCGCTGGGATATTAAGCTGAATCTGAATAACAAGGCTAAAGGATATGAAAATAGAGGACATTAGATTTTTGACTGGAGGGAAATTTAGATACCATTTGGTTGGAAATTATAGCGAATTAATCCAAATACAAGGCGCGGAGCCAAGAAATTATATTATTTATTTGTTTATTAACTTCACGGGTTACCCCCATTTTTTACAAACAATACAAATATAATATTAAATCCAATAACAATCTACAAGATGACAATAATTAAATACATTTCAAAGGCCAGATAATGTGAGTCTAACCATTTCACAATACCTACTGCCAGTTTAAACATTTAATCTGTCTTTTAATGCCAATAGGGTGCCACCAAAAACGTCTACATCTAGTTTATAGTAATCGAAGCGTTCTGTCAACAGGGGAGTGGCGACCATAATTAGTTGCGTTAAAAGAAACGGGGAGACATCGAAGTTACGTAAATGACGATTTGGAACATTCAATTTAGACTCACCTTGGAGAGGAGACGGGGATAATCCTTTAGTCCATTAAGCAATTTATAGACAAAACACAAATCAAACTTCAGGAGCCTCCTCTCAAGTGTCTCCAAATTCAATCTGAGGAGCATCTCAGATATGTGGTAGTCATCAAATTTCACCTCCATTTTAAAAGCAGCATGTCGCAGGAACTTATTCTGCACCCCTTCCAACGAGTCAATATATGTCCGATACTCAGGTGACCACACAATTGTAGAATATTCGAGGTTGGATCTCACAAGTGAGACATAAAAAATCATAACTGCGTTCGCAGAAAGTTCACTACAGTTTCTCATCACAAACCCCAGTATATTCAAACCTCTCAAGCAAATCTTAGACACACGCTCTGCAAAACATAGCTGTTCATCAAACCATACTCCAAGGTCCCTAACAACCTTCACAAATTTAAGACTCTCGTTATTGATTTTATATTCGGAATCGATTTTTAGAGCCTCTGAAAAAGCTTATATAGCAACAGTTCTTGACGTTCAAAGTCAGGTTATTGGTCTGTGACCAATCCCAAAGAGCGTTGAAATCACTGTGGAGCCTCACTGAGTCCTCCCACTGTTCAATCGCCCTGTACATCACGAGATCATCTGCAAACATGCTGACCGTTGAATGTTGGATTATACTTGCTATATCGTTGACAAAGAGATGGAAAGGTAAAGGGGCACATTGTGAGGTACTCCCGACACCACGCTAGTTGGAGCGGAAACAAAGCTTTTAGTTTTGACCCTCAGCAACCTACCCTCAAAAAAACTCTTCAAGCATGCACTGAGTGATGGATCAAACTCCATAGCCCGCAGTTTTGCCAATAACAACTCAAAATTCACCCTGTCGAAAGCCTTCCAGAAGTCAGTATGGACGGAGTCAATCTGCAATTTTTCCTCAAAGGCCTCAATCAGATCTACCTTATACATCACCAAATTATCAGTGGTTGATCTCCCACCTGCAAAGCCAAACTGCCTCTCACTAATCATTCCTCTACATCTCCAAGCAAGTTGATCATAAACCATGCTATCAAACAGCTTTGCCACTGTGTTCCGTTTAGAAACTCCACGATAGTTACTAATATCACTGGGATTCTCGGACTTAAATATTGGGGTAATGAAGCTATGCTCAGGAAAGGTTTGCGTTCTCAGAGATAAGTTAAATAATGTTTGCAATGGTTTACTTAGGGTAAAGACAGATTGCTTCAGGAAAATATTTGGAATAGAATCAGGACCACATACCACATGAGAACTTATTTGGGAGCTCCGAAATATTTGCAAACACTCCCGAGGAGGAGAATTCACTGACATAAACGTCAAACTGGTTCGGAAACCGGTAATCCGGGATTGTGCAGATTGAGTCATCATAGACACTTGAAAAAAAAAACCAAACAGGTCAACAATCTCCTGCCCAGTATCTCCAGACACAAACTCCAAAAACGGATAGCCATTAGAATTTTGCAGTTATCTCAGTTCCAGTCAACACATAATGCTTAAGATATATATTTTTTTACAAATGAGCTCTTTCAAACCAGGACTGAACCATCTAGGAAAAGGTGAGCTTTTGATACGCTTTCTGGATAGAAACAATAATAAGCAAGTCCGAATAACTGAATGAAACGTCTCAGCCGCGACAGATACACTCAACCCAGTTGACAGATGCAAAAAGATTATTTATGGCAGTATACCGCATACTTAAAATCATAATCATATTTATCAAAAGATAAAGACTTACCGACAAGTCCCACATCAAAACAGTAAGCTATGTGGTGCACACTATTTTGCAAAATATTATCTACAGCAGGAATTACAGAAATACTCAACATGTCAGAAGAAAGCAAGTCCAAGAATACGTGTCTGTTATTTGGAACCGTGCTAATTTGAAATATATTCATGTATGAATACACCTCAGCCAAGGTACAAGCACGAAAACCATCAGCACATTCCACTGCGATACCAGCTTCCTCAATTGACCAACGAGCGCCCGGTAGATTAAAGTCTCCAAACACAAAGAAATGAGAATTATCCCATAGGATATCGCTGTAGAACTCCTTTTATCTATTGAATAAAACTCCAGGTCACTATAGAGTTCTGTATTAATTATAGCAAGGAATATACAATATAGTAACGCGACATAATGTATACCCTTATAATCTACCTACGCATATCAATGCGTCACTCCGTCTCCTCCTGGGTTGGTGTAGGTTCGTAATATAAATATAATGTTACAATAACAATACTGATTAAGCAAGGTTATCTCGGCCTTGTCACCCGCGGCGAGTATCTCGTTCATCACTGTTAAACAATAATATTACGTGTAATAATGTAAATAACGTTCGTCTAGACCTCGAAATATTCGAGTTGCTGTCATGATCTAATTTATGAAATACCGAGTGTTTTTCTGATACGCTACACCTCCTTTCTTTTGTGAATGCTCCTTATTTTTGTTGTGGCAAAAATGAGGACATTCGAATAAACATAATTTGCAAACGATCTAAAATGTAAAAGATAAACTATACAACATCCTACGCAATTGTATGCGGTTATATAATAATAATAATGAACTACTAAATAAAATGTTCAAAATGTTTTTATATCTTGCTAAAAATAGTATTTATGATAGAAATTATTGGTTACAGTATTTTTGTGTGGCAGTAACTATCGGTTACTTCAGGGCTTTTTTTTTGCTTAACTGGCCAGCCCAAATGCAAAGGGGTATTAAAATAATTAAAATTATAATAAATATATACATAAAAAGTAGAAAAATATATACATAAAAGTAGAAAAATATACATAAAAGTAAAAAAATATACACATTAAAGTAGTAAGAAAAGTACATTATACCTTACACATACGTTATACCAAATATACATTGTGTTACATTTTATTCTAACGCACTGCACTTGTCCAATGATTTGTCACTCGCGTAAGTGTTCTTCGGCTGCCTGGTCATCACCATACTTCTTGACATTTGATGCTTTACTCTCTTCCGGTAAGCGGCTCTTAGTTTTAGGAATAACACCGCCATAGCTGCTGCCACCAGAGCGTATATCGCTGCCCTCATGTCCATCGGCATTCTGATTTCTTCCTGTTCTACTATAAAGTTAGAGTTCTCCACACCTGTGTCGGTGACCTCCGCTTGCTTAGAGCTGGATTTTCCCATTATATACAGGATTTTCCGCGGCACATTCGATTACAAACAGGAATCGCTGACAGGCACACTCGCCGAACTCACGACACGCGTTGCGAATGGCAGGGTCGCCATGTAGAACTCCTTTTATGTATTGAATAAAACTCCAGGTCACTATAGAGTTCTGTATTATTTATAGCAAGGAATATACAAGATAGTAACGCGACATAATGTATACCCTTATAATCTACCTACGCATATCAATGCGTCACTTCGTCTCCTCCTGGGTTGGTGTAGGTTCGTAGTATAAACATAATGTTACAATAACAATACTGATTCAGCAAGGTTATCTCTTCAATAATATCACGTGTAGTAATGTAAATAACGTTCGTCTAGAACTCGAAATATTCGGGTTGCTGTCATGATCTAATTTATGAAATACGGAGTGTTTTCTGATACGCTACATCGCTCTCCAATGTCAATCACCGGCAAAGTGTGTTGTTCGGATTTCTCATTAACCGAGCTTGGGGGAAGATATTAGATATATAATCGTAGATAGCATGTAAAATAGATATAATCTTGTTAATGTTGCTGGTACATAAACTGTATTAACTAGGGATGGAAAATTTATATAAGCCTTTCTTCAGATGTTACGAAAAGTAAAGTGCACAGTAACAACAAAGTAATAATATTTATGTACGTAATCTTATTTATTTTTTTGATGGCAAGTTTGCTTACTGGGTATTCTTAAGTAAATAAAAATCGGAGAGAAGCAAAAATCACATTTTTTTTCTAGATATACCAGCAATATTAAATTCACCACTTTTAGTAGGGTTAACGTATATATGTATTAATAATACGTAAACGCTTCAATAAGAAATTTTTTAAACCATGGCTGAATTTCAAATTGTGAAAACACCTTTTTGCTTACTACCTCAATAAAAGAGCGAGAGTGATTTTATTTGAGACAGTTTCCTCAAGATATTTCTGATAATTAGTTAATGCCTACACATTGGAGAGCGCTGCTGTGAGTGCTTTTCAGGACGCAAACATACATGTAAAGATACATTACATTCGCAGGAAATCCTTCTGCAATGATGGTAAAACTACGTAACTTATTTGTCTTCCTGTCTGTTATGTTAGGAATGTTTACCCTTGTATTATGAATGCCCAAATAATGTTGTACATTTTTTGGTAATAAGCATTCGGTTTGGTCACGTTGGATGCCTAAACCATTTCATTATCGGATAATACAAGTTTTTCACTGCAAATTCTTCGTTGACTAGGGCATAATAAACTGCTCCTTAAAAGGTAGGGATATTAAAGTTTGTAACTCATTTTCAAGTTGTTATAATTTATTAAATATCTAACGCATTTTGCAATGCTAGACATCGTTAGAAAGAGCAGACTTTCTACTTTTACATGGTAATTGAAAAACGTGCTTGGAGAGGCACTTGTCAATTATACAGAGCGTAAAAGAAAGTGATGCAAAGACTTCAAAGAATATAGAGCTGTACCATGTGTGGCAAGAAGTGTGGAGACAAGTTTTTTGAAGTTTTGGATTATTTATAATATTTCCTTTCAATCCAGGATAGGAACCCATATTCGATTTTTATTCGTGTACCAAATTGGTAATCAATTATTGGAAATTTTGTATTTTTTATTTTGACGACGCTCGTGAAGCTAATCCTACGATACATTTCACATTCTACCTAAGCCAGGTGGAATCATTGTTTACCTAATGTCAACATTGTGTCAACGTCTTAGCAACTAAGTCTAAAG
>JAEQML010055113.1:0-36693 GCA_016904865.1 Pissodes strobi | reverse complement strand
ATGCTACGATATCACACCAGAGAGAAAACAAATAAAATAAGGGGCGATAATAAGCGTCGGCACCTTTTATGTTGGTGTACCCATTTTTGGTGACTTTGACTCTGCTCCGTTGACAACAATACCGCTAAGTATCGGGAGAAAAATATTTTACGCTTATGACAGTGACATCTGATCACCTGAAATCGGCGTTTTGATTTGAGAATTATGCCCTTTGTGCTTGGAAATGCGCATACAAAATCGATTGACAGGCTGTCGCCTCTCCTTTTAGTTATTTTCTCTCTGATCATACCTTGTTTTCTTTGTATCATGGGTTGGACTAGTGTGCAATTTCATGGAACACCCCGATTTATCTCTCATTAGTGTTAAATCATAAATTCAAACAGACATCCCCAGTATTCATATATTCAGACTCTCGTCTTAACAAAACGTAAATTACAACTGCGGCCTCTTAGAAAATATCGAATTACACAAACTAGAGCAAGCGTTAATACATCCTCATCTGTTTACGTTAGTTTGAATAGGAAAACCGGTCGAACAAACAATCTAAAATCTAAATAACATTTCGCCTATCCTGGATTTTCTCGTCCTCGGCAAGAGCTGTAATCAGCCTCCGGACCAATTACTATGCAGTAGATGCCTGTAAAATAGAAAATTTAAAGCGGTACCGACGAGATTTGTTATATAGAAGAATCTTCATTAGATGAGATGGATGGTATTGTTAGTTTTAGTCTGTAAATCAAGTATTTATTTCTTTCGTTTTTATATTTTAGGCGCTTTGGATTAGTTTTTGTTGATTTTGCTTCACGAGCGAGCGGATGGTAATGCATGATGTTTTAATATTTGAAGATAATTAGCAAAATACTTTGCATAGCCCCAAACCTAATAATCACGATCAATAAAAACATGGAATAATCACAAATTGTTAATGAAACGCAAATATTTTTCCAAAACATTTTAAATTCACGATAATCTAGCAACAACACACATGTTTTCACTAAATGTGCGTGTGAAATAATAGTCGTCTCTGATAGTTCCGAACTTTGCCTTCGTACCTCTCATGTTCATGCCAGTAGCCAGTATGTCAGTTGGCCAGTTCATTCCGTGATCACTGTATAATTTTCTAACCGAATTTTGGTGGGGGAAGGTACTGAAATAATTAACTTGGAGCTAGCCGCACTACGGCAACTAATGAGCTTGACCAATGACGCAATGACTTGGTTTGTTTATTATTTAGAGGGTTTGTTTACTATTTTAGAATATCTTACACCTGTATTTCACTTCACGCATGGCCCTCCGCTCGCTTCGCTCGCTACGGGGGTACCACAACAAATACTAACAAAAACTAACCCAAGGCGTGCCCAAAATGAAAAAAACACTTTGCAAACATTGCCTTAAAAAATAAAAGAAAACATCGACGGGAATCGAACCCAGACTCTTGTGTCTAGAGTGTACCAATTCTAGTTTGCCTTTTGTGCTTCCGCCTGGACACTTGGCAGCAGTCCAGTGTTGCCGTTGTAATATTTCACTTCATGCATGGCCCTCCGCTCGCTTCGCCCACTACGGGGGCGCATCCAGCAAACTAACCCAAGACATGCCCAAAATATAGAGAATACATAAACATAACCTTTAAAAAACATAAGGGAAAACATGTCTTGCCACTGGAATCGAACCCGTGGCGCCGTATTACAAGCGCAGCATCTAACCACTGCACCACTAGACCTATTGAAAGCAATTCGCTGGACCGTAAAGACATGGGTAATTCTGATACATTTGACACCACCCATAGTCTGCGCATGCGGAAGCTTGAAAGCCAACGTAAAATTGGTATCCTCTAGAATCAAGTAACCTTATCACAGGACCTGTGACACCATTCGCCATTACCATGACACAGGCCCAGCACAATACCTGCTATGGGTGGTAATGCCTAGCATCTCTCTGATTCAGTGGTTAGATGCTAGGCATTACATTCCACTGAACCACCAGAGCACTTGCAAGCAACTCATTGCACCGTAAAGACCGAGAAGAAATTGTTTTCCGGTAAAGACATGGGTAAACTGAAACTAGCCACCACCTGGCGAGTCCTGTTTTTTTTTTTCACTTCATGCATTGTTATTGCCCTCCGCTCGCTTCGTTAGCTCCGGGGCGCAACCAAACAAAACTAACCTAAACTAACCCATTTCTAACCCAAATTTAAAAAAAGAAACAAATATAATCTGGAAAATGTCTTGTTACTAGCGGGAATCTAACCCGCGGCGTCTGCATCTCAAGCGCAATATCTTACCACTACACCACGAGGACGAGGGCTTTTAAAAACAAATCGCTAGATAGTGGATCGTAAAATTTGTAAAGACATCTGTTTATCAGGGACTCGTCAGGCGGCGGAACGCTCCTCTCATTGCTGTATTTATTTGTTAATTAAACTGAGGTCCATGCCTTATTGGTTTCAACAGTTGCTCTTCTGTGGCTAGCTATGACCGTCCTTCATCGAACTTTTATTGAGTGTGTTCTACGCTTTTTACATGATCAAGTTTAGCTATCTTTGTTAGGCTGTATGTATGCAACAGGGAAGCAAACTAATTAATATGGATCAGGTGACAGGTCTCTTTCTGATATGAATGAACAAATTCGCCTGTTTGTGTTGACAAAACAAACGTCAAAAAAGTTGACAACAAAAGCAATCGGTCACCCATCGTGTATCATCCGGCTTATTTGTGTTTGCAATAATAAAAAATTGTGTAATAATTGTTAACTTTTAACATGTAATAAAAGTGTTGATTTTATTATTTCGCAAAAAATGTCAGAACACCTCAACGAGCATTCTGGACAAGACACAGGTAGTTTTACAGTTTGTTGTTTTGCTCTGTGTGTGAAGGAGGGACACCTCCAACGTTGACCTGTTAAAGAGAAATAGGATAATAATTGCATTAGAATTCAACAATTTCTGTCTTAACTGCTCCTTTTCTTATTTAGTTTTAAATTGAAGGTATAAATGTACGATTCAACATTGACCTACACTACAGTCTACTTTCGCAATACCTTAGTGCAAATAGTACCATGCCTTGATGTCATACAGATTTGTTGTTTCACGCTTTTCCTATACGGAAACTCATTTTCAAAATGGTCATCTCATTTTTAGATTTAACTTCCAATGATTCAGATGTTGATTGTTCACAAAGCGTGTGTTCCGATACACACTCGGACAACACCTCCATTCACACTGAAAAGAGTACATTATCAGAGTCGACTATACACGCATTAAGCGGTGGGAGTGAAGCAGATAATGTCGCTGCATTACCTAATTTACCGCTGGGTAAGTGTTAATTTTTTAATAAGTAGATTCATAAAAATGACCCAATTTAGATTGTAGAATGTCTAGAATTGTTTAGGCACTTCCGAAATAACAGGAATAAGTTGTAGATGTTGCTGGTAAAAGTGTTGGATATGAAATTAGAGCACTTCGTACCTCTTGAAACAAGAATGTTTCTATACTTAGGTCTTGCCCAATTTTGATATTTCAATAATCCTGTTAGAGATACTAAGGGAGGATTGTTTTCAAATTAATGTATTCTAAAATGTATGGGTAACATATTTTAATCATTAGAATTTAAGAGTTACAACATATACCTGAACCAGATATAGAATGACGCAAATATAATAAATCTCTTTATTTAGACAAGTCTAATACAAATATTACAAATATAGTAGAATATTACAAAATATAAATTAAAAAGTATACACTAACATTATTAAATTGTTTACACAGAAATCAGCCTATCTAAGCGATTCCCCACAAAAAGTGACCATATGCAAAAATGTGCTAAAAAACATGCAACATTCAATTGTTCAACTGCACCATTCTCCCCACAAGTAATCCCGAAGCCTCACCTTAAATAGTCTAAGGGTTGGTAAACCCTTAAGAGCTGTGGGCAAAGCATTAAAACGTATTAGACCCTTGTGATATACAGCTTTTTCTGAACAAGCTCGATTTTTCCTCGTAACATAAAAATTGTCTCTATTTCTTGTTAAATGTTCATGAATAGCTCTATATGTAATTAATTTATTTGTCAAATAGTCTGGTGTCAGTCCATTCTTTATCTTATACACAAAAATCATGGTTTGATACTTAATGAACTTTTCGATTGAGAGTCAATTTAATTTTTCCAGCATATCAGTTATATGTGTGTCTCTCCCTTTCTTCATTATTATTCGTATAGCTCTATTTTGTAATTTTTGGAGATGGCTTATCTCATTTTGGTTGGCAATGAAAAGTATTGTTCCACTATAGGCTATATGTGGTAAAATCAGTGTATTATATATTGTAGTTTTAGTCCACTCAGAGAGTGATGTGGATACTCTTGATAGGAAATTTACATGTCTTGATACTTTGTTAATAATATACAGAATATGTTCCTTAAATGTCAACGAATTATCAATTATAAAACCCAAGTACTTAACTTGTTTAACTACCTCTATGCAGTCTGTATCTAATTAAACTTTTAGTCCATTTTGATTATTTTGATATTGATTGTGGTAAACGGAACAACCAATCAACATAAATTTTGTTTTCTTAACATTAAGTTTTAAACTGTTATTACTTAACCATAACTGCACTTGCTGAAGTTCCAAGTTAATTTCATGCAGGTATTAAATGTGATGCAAATATTAAAAGCATGAATCCCAAAACCAAATGTTATAGCAAAGTTCTGATTCAATCCCAACAATAGGAGATGGGGCAATCTAATAATAAATTCCTATTTGCCAAATAGGATGTCGCCGCGACAGAATGAGGCTTAAGACACCCATTGGTAATGATAAAATGTATTTTTAAGAGAGGCTTGTCCAAGGGCTTGTCCAAACCAGAATAATAATAATGATAATAATAATCATAATAATATTCTTTATTTGGTTATGTATACCATTATGGATTATTTAGCATTGTTAAGGTTTCCAAAATAAATTTATTTTTTAGTTCATATAATAGCAACTTAATAATGTAATCAGAACTTAAATAACAAAAAAGAAATTGTGACCTTGGCAGTGGATTTTATATCTAATAACTTTGACATTTTAAAGTTAAATGCAGCTTCAATAATTTGTTTAGAAAGAACTGAAGTGAAATAGAAATAAGCCAGTAACTGCAAGTCTCATTGGCATCACCCTTTTTAAATATAGGTATCATCTTGCCAAACTGCACCTTGTCGGTAAACTGACGAGTCTCAAAACATTTGTTAATCATTTTTGCCATTGACACTAATAGGTCCCCTTTTGGCTTTTAAAAGTTTATTGCTTAAACCAAAATCTACAGAAATAATAATTCAGAAAATCGGCTTAAACCATAGATATTGAGTGCAGCACTATCAGATAGATCAGCAATAATATGTCCTACTTCTGTGGAATTCGCAGACATAAGAAGAGGTTTTTGTGGAAAATAAATATTACATTCTTCTGTTGTAAGGTCAGTCTTCTGAAGGAAAGTTCTCTTAGATAAGGGTTCTCTAATTATCTCCAAACTGCTTTTGTTAGAATAATATTTTTTTCTTTTCAGTGATAATTTTCTTTTTATAGGTAGTCTTTTTCGCCACCTTTATTTCATTTATTAAATTTACATTTTTGGGATAATTGTTACAGCTAATTAACAAATTAAGATTATCCCTACAGCTTCGAAATTTTGAGCTAAACCATTTTTTAGATTCTATAGATTTTTTTTTTTTTAAAGCATTGATCATGTCATATAACAGTATCATTGTGTTTGGAATGTTTGGATCCCTCCAGCGCCTTCGACAGTGTTGAGCATATAATACTTCTGCGAAAAATGGAGATGTGTCTCTAAAATTGCAAGAATCATACTTAACATAAAAACACGTGTGATTGAAAGTGGCGAAAATAGAAAGAGGGTGATGTCTGACTGCTTGAGCATTCAAAAGGGTGCTCCTCTGGGATCGGTCCTGGACTTCCTGCTCTGCACACTATATACAAATGATGTTATAGACTCCATCAATGGTGCTATTAGCCGATGATACCTCAGTGGTGTGTGGGGAGAGAGTGTGGAAAACTGAGTATTCAGAATCCTCTTAAATCCTTAAATGAGTGGTTTACTATGAATAACCTCCTATTAAATGTGGCAAATACCAAGTTGCTGCTGTTTGGAGTGTGTAACGAATTAGCCACAACATTATAATATGAGGACCAAGAGATCTCCTCCAGTTAGTATGAAACCCCCATCGCAGTCTTGCATCCAGGTGCACCCCAAGGAACTCCACACACACACCTTCACACTCAGTAGGAAGCTGTCTCATAGAAAATATAATTTTCTGAGTTTTTTGGACATTCAAAAAGAGCCGGTTTGCTGTGTATCCACTGCAGTATTAAGTGCCTCACTTGAGGCTGCATCTGCCACATCAACCTCTAGACCAGTGCTGGATATGGTGGTATCATCCGCAAAGAGTGTATATTTGTTAATGCGGTCAATGTCAGGCAAATCATTGATGTAAATTAGAAATAATAGAGGGCCCAGTATTGAGCCCTGTGGCACCCCCACCTTTACCTCTCTCTCTGACGACCTCACACCACCAACATTCACAACCTGGAATCGGCCGGATAGATAACTAGATATAAGATGTACACTGATTTCATCAAATTTGTATTTACACAGTTTTTGTAAGAGCAGGTCATGGGGAACACAATCGAAGGCTTTGCTTAAATCACAAAATGCAGCCGACAAGTATCCCCTACCCTCAAACACCTCCTGAATTTGCGACACAAGATTTAAAACGGCCAAAGTTGTACTACCTCCCCTCCTAAAGCCAAACTGTTGGGGCTTTAGTAGATTGTGAGCCTCTAAGAAACTAACTATACGAAAGGCCATAAACTTCTCGAAAACCTTTGACAAAACAGGAAGTAATGAAATAGGTCTAAAGTTACTAGGATCAGTTGTAGCACCCTTTTTATGAATTGGTACCACCATGGCTTTCTTAAGGACTGACGGGAAAACACCTGCTCTGATGCAGGAATTGATGAGTTTTGTTAGGGGTATAAGAATAATGTTTTTGATGCTCTTTATGAGCTCAGTGGTCAGGCCAAAGAGATCCCTGCTTTTTTTATTCTTTAGATTGGTAATAATGTCTCGTATGTCATTGAAACTAGCCTCGCCAAAAGTGAACTCTTTCACCTGCCGTATGTTCAGCAAATCAACTGGATCAAGATTAGAACCATTCAATTGACTTTGCAAATCAGGAGCTATGTTGACAAAGAAGTTACTAAAATCATCAGGTGAAACATCATATTTTGGACTATCATTTATAACTCCACGATACTCATTAATGATATTTCACATACATTTAATTGGGTTTGTAGAGTTGCTAATGAGGTTGTCATTGGAAGCAATTTTGGCCTCTTTAAGAACAGAATGATACCTTTTTTTATATTCAATTTATTTGGATTTTTAGAGCATCAGAAGGAGTTTGGTTATATAAATCCTTCAAAAAATGAAGAACTTCCCTCATTGATTTTACCTCATCAGTAAACCAGTTAATAGTGCGATTCTGATCGTTCCTTTTGTGATAGGTTCTCTCTGGAAAAGAAGCAAGAAATGCCTCCGTCAAGGAGTCTTGAAGGAGAGTAAATTTTTCATCCACAGTCAAGGAGTTACACTTAAGAAATTCCCAATCCAATTGTTCCACAAATAAATAAAAGGCCATTTTACCTTCCATTGAAATTGGCCTACAGACTGTCTTAGAATATGCAGGCTTACCTTTTTTATGAGGAAGTTGGAATTTGACAAGTTGACCAAGATGATCAAGTCAACCACCGAGACCCAGTAGTTCCTTTCCTCCAGATCAGAGAAAACATTGTCAAGGCAACGACTCTGACGAGTTGGTACATTAATCATCTGAAATAGACCGAAAGAGTTAATAAAACTACAGAGAGCCTTACTATTTTCCGATTCACTGCCAAAATAAACATTAAAATCTCCTGCCATAAGGACATGACCGTCTCCCTGGACAAAGCCGAGAGCTCCCTCAACAGCATCCAAGAACACCTGAAATGAACTAGATGGTGATCGGTAAAGTGATATTATATAAAGTTTAAGTTTCTTTAAATATATACAACATATTTCAATTGACATTTCAACCGACATAGCATTGATTTCACTTACGACTGTAAAATCATAATTTTTATTAAGCAAAATTGCAGCGCCTCCTCCTCGATGATTTTTCGGCAGATAGAGGTAGCCAATGTATGTTTGGCTAGCTAAAGCCCCTGCACTTCAGAATCACATCTAGCCAATGTTCACTGAGGCAAATAATGTCAGTATTCAAATCCTCAATGAAAGCTTCTAGTTCATTAATTTTCTGCCAGACTGATTGAATATTAATATGAAACAAGCGGATTATGTTGGCTTGTTTATTTGTCTCCTTGTGGAACCCTGGTTCCGGTGTAAATTCTGAAAATGGTTGATCAAGGTGCCTTCCGGCCACAGCTCAGATGCCATTACTTCATGATGCTTATCTTCCGGTACGCCCAGTCTGAAGGAACTTTTTACTTTTGCATTTGTAGTTGACATTTTGTTACAAATACAATTTTCACCCAAACTATGACTGTTGAGAAACTCAATGATATCAAGTTCTCTAGTACTTGGTTCAAAACCTGATACATATAACCAGACTCTTTTTATTTTGCAAAGTTGGGCCATTTCCAATGTTTACTCATTAGTATTAGTACCTATTTTTGGCGTAGGACGGGGTGGAAAAGAATGAGAATTTTTACCTTTTTTCTTGTTCTTGACCAAGATCCAAGGCTCTCCTACTTCCTGGATAGTTTCCGGTTCAACAGATATTGGTCCTTTGTTATTATTGGCCTCTTCCGTTGGTTTATTGACATTAGATTTGTCCTTCACCGGTACCACAGTTTTCCGCTCGGTAGACTTTTTAGAGGACTCTGGGGAAGATTTTGACGCCGATTCGGTGTCGAATTTTGTTGTTGTATTTTTGTTATTAGTAACCTTAACCTCTTTCGAGTTTTCTGGGTATCTAGGGTCAGCGCTATCGGACATTTGCCGTCTCTGATTACTTCGGACGGACTGGTTATTTGGCAACATTGGTTGGGGTTGGGCGAACCAGCCGATCCATCAAAAACAAAAACGTCATCGTCAATCAATCCGTTGTCAACGTCAACATCAACAATTTCCTGGTCCTGGCTTTTGTTATTGTTTTTTTTTGGCTGAATTTCTTCCACTGATTACAGATTCTTTTGTCATAGAATGTTCTTCCATAAGGCGAAGCTTGTCCTTCAGCAAGGAATTACTATCATTCAAGAGATAATTCTTGCTTTTAAGTTCCTCCACTAAGTCCTTTAAGAGCCCCTTCTATGGCGTGTGCAAACAACTCGCGTTTTATCGATCACCATCACCTTTATTTTGCCGATCCAATCTCTTAGGGCACAGGACTTATGAAAAACTTTTCCACACAGTATGCAAATTACAACACTAGTAGACTTTTTACAGCACGTTAAATAACATTTATCGTCGGTTGTACTTTTACGCGGACTTTTAGTCGGCGCCATCTTGTATGCTTGTCGCGAGATTTTCCTGTTTAAATTTCTGGCGACAAGCTTTTATATCATATAAAATGTAACAAAATAATGAGTTTGATTTATTTCAAAATTTATTTTCTTCTTTTTAGTGCATTTAAATAAAAGCTTGTTTTTAAAAATTTATTTTTTACTTTTATTTATATTTTACTTTTTAGTAGGTATTATGGTAGAGCAAAATCACAAATTTAGTAAATATTATATTTTTATTTATAAAACTTAGATTCGTAGTATATAATAAAAGCCATTTTGAATCAGCCATTTTGAATTTTCAATATCTGATAAAAAAAATTATATTCCTTGTCCCTAAAAATCCCCTAATACCAATTTTAAACCAAATCGGACATTCTTTAAGTAGTGCTTTCACCACTAACCTTTAAAGGGAGGTGGGAAGTGTAAGCAACACCACTGTCTTCATAAGAATAAACAATGGCAACACCATAGTTTTATATTTTCATTTGAACTACAAACGCATCCCAAATTTGAAGCCAATTGGATATGTAGAAGTCAGCTAAAATTGACTTGCAACATTTAACCCAAAATCGGCCATGTTGAATCCGCCATTTTAAACTTTCAAAATCTGATAAAAAATTCAAATTTCTTGTCCCCAAAAAACCCCATATACCAATTTTAAACGAAATCGGACATACTTTAAGTAGTGCCCCCCTACCCTACCCTTGAAAGGGAAGGGGGAGTGTAAGCAAGACCATAGTTATATATTTTATTTGAACTACAAACGCATACCAAATTTGAAGCCAATTGGATATGTAGAAGTCAGCTAAAATTGACTTGCAACATTTAACCCAATATCGGCCATGTTGAAACCGCCATTTTGGATTTTCAAAGTCTGATAGAAAATTCATATTCCTTGTCCCCAAATACCCCCAAATACCAATTTTGAACGAAATCGGACATACTTTAAGTAGTGCCCCCTCCCCTACCCCCGAGAAGGGGGAGGTGTAAACTTAACAACATTATAATATTGTATTGTCATCGGAACTATAAACGTGTAACAAATTTCAAGTCAATCGGACATTTAGAAGTAGTTCTAATTCAGCTTGCAAGATTTGATTACAGACAGATTCACAGGTGAAAGTAAATAAAATCTTTTAAAAAAAGAAACAAAAACAATCCGAATTTAAATCATTGCCATGAATAAATCAGCTAAATGCATATTGCATATAAGGGAGACGCGGTAAGGGTTACAGCACAGGCGCGCGATCCCAGGAACATATAAAAGCTGCTCGCGAAGCGCGCGGCGGGATATTCTGAATCGAGAGTTCAAAGCTTATGTAACTAAAGAGTCTGGCAGATTCTTGCGAGATCGTGGAGAATTTGATCACGGAGAAAATTGTGATCCGTGAACGACGCTCAGCAGATGTTGCAGGGGTCACAAAGTTATGTCATTTTCACAGATCACGTTTTGCTTCTTTTCCTCCAAACTTATTCCATATTTAGTTACATTAGAAAGAATATGTTGAGTTAAACAAATATCTTCATTATATAATGTAGTATTATTTGGAACATTGCAATATGCTTCTGTCATATTAAGTACAGATTCTTCACTGTTTTCCTCGGTATTTCTATTTTCTGTAGATATTGCTGCAGAATGTTTTCCTAGTATAAAAAAATGTAAATACTGCTATTGAAGCTCGAGAGATATGGCTTTCGAGGATTGGCTCTTCTTTGGTTTGGATCCTATCTTGGGTGTCGATATCAGTCTGTGATGTGCTCAGGAGTGAGGTGCTTGTCATTAGGGGTTAGTTGTGGTGTTCCACAGGGCTCTGTTTTGGGGCCTATTTTGTTCTTGCTATACATTAATGACTTTGTTCAATTAAACATCTCTGGACACACTGATGATGATGATGACTTGACCATCATTAGGGAGTGGTTCGATTGCAATCGCCTGTGTTTGAATCTGAGCAAGACACACATGGTAGGACTTAAAGGTGATTCGATGGGGGGGGGGGGGGGGGGGGTGCTCTTTCCATGGATACCTGCAACTAGATTCCCGGGAGTCATGTTTCAAAGTCCAGTCAAAGTCAAAATATGCTTTATTGTAAAAGAATACATAATTCTCATATACAAAGCAGACCACAAAAGAACAACATACAAAAAATAAATAAACAAAAAGTCAAACATTTAAACCTAGGTACTAACTTAAAAATATTATACATTATAAAGTTCAGCAAACATAACAATTAATAATAATCTCACTGTTTCAACACCTATCTGGAAAATTAAGTGAGTTATGCCCTTAAGATCGTTTCTAAATATGTAAATGCAACTGCAATTAACTACCTTGCAAACCTTGAAGGGACAGCCAGGTACGGCATTATATCTTGGGGAGCCAGTTGAGATATTCAGAAAGTATTTGTTTTACAGAGAGTTATAACAACTATGTACAAAATGCATTACAGCTTCATGTGGAATTATATTTGGGTCTCTACATTTATGAGATAATTAGGTTCTTCTATAAGAATAAGGAAAAATTTGATGTGAATTGTGTTCGACTAGTTGACTCTATTGTGACTACAATACGCGGAGATCATAATTATCCATTGCATAACCTCACATTGTTTGAAAAAGTGGCATCTTATAGATGCACAAAATTTTATAACAGGTTAGCAGACGAGAAAATTTTCAATAGAAAACTCAAGAATATGCTAATTGATAGGGAACCGCACAGTCTGAATGATTTTTTGGAATAATAGTATAGTGATAGATTGTATGTCTTCTATATAATGGCAATGACGTCATTTCGCTCTGTATCGCATGCATTCTGTGTACAGATAATGATGTAAATTTGAAACAAGGAAGTAATAAACAAACAAACAAACATGGTAACGGACAAGCCCAGACCAGCTAGAATCATTCAATCAAAACTCGTCAGCAAAATACTCAGTCAAAGAATAATAAGCCCTGTTAAGCAATAACGATTTCACCGCTCTTCTGAAATGTTCTATTGACCGAAGTGCCCTCCCTAACGTGATTTGGTAAGTGATTATAAATTTTTTAGCATTATAAAATACAGAGTTTTTAACTAAGGTGGAATGGGGGATTGGGAGCGGTACCATTCCAGCTTGCCTGGTAGTATGATGCTTGGTAGAACCCGGCGAAATACTGGACTTTTTATGTATCAAGGAAACCGTTTCTAGGATATACAAGGAATAAAGAGTCATTATTTTATGTTGAACAAATAGAGGTTTACAGTGGTCTCTTGAACCTGCCCTACACAAATATCGCAAGGCACGTTTTTGTAACAAGAAAACGGAATTGGTTAGATATTGGCTGGAGTTTCCCCAAAAGGCAATACCATATCTAATGTGAGCCTCTACAAGGGAAAAATATACTGTCCTAGCAATAGTCAAGCTTAGTTTCCATGCCACTACCTTAATCACATAACAACCAGATGCAAGTTTTTTGCAGAGGTTAATTATGTGTGATTTAAAACTTAATCTATTGTTACGTTTTTCCCGTGGGTTCTTAACAGAATTACAACTTTGCTATTTTCAACTAATACTCTCTTTATTCACTACCACTACAATTTAACTCACTAAACTAGTCTTATAACTTTACCACTAATATCTATTCAACACTCAATGATTAACTGAACTAACTAACTAACCGACTGACTAACATTCGCCTTAGGTCTGCTTATATATAATCTCAAATCTATCACGAATATTCGGGAAGTATTCCGAGGCCACTCTATATGATCTCAACGAGGCCATCGAGATAATTCCAGCTATCCCGAAACTTCGCGGCGGGCCGGTCGATGATTCATACAGACAGAGAAGTGAGGGGCACGGCGGGGCGGCTAGTTCTATAGGGTAGCACAAAAACGTTCGGATGGTTGTTAGGCTAGCCGTAACATTGCCTCCCTCTTAATTCTGATCGTCCCGATCAGCTACTTCATGTCCGTGATATGCTTTCAACCTGTCGAGGTGGACAACTTTCAGTTTGCTTCTGGGGCTACGCTGAATTCTATACACAACGTCATTAATTCTTTGGATGACCGTATAGGGTCCTTCCCATACTGGTGTTAGCTTGGGAGCTCTTCCTGTCTTCCTTTGCGGGTTATATAACCAGACTTTATCGTTCATCCGAAATCCCCTAGAGTTAGCTTGGAGATCATATCGAGCCTTCATTCGGTCACTGGCGAGACGTTCAAACGGTAGTCCCACATCATTCTGTTTCATCTTCCCACTGGATCTTGTCTGGGATCCTTGACTTGAGGCACAGGTTGAACACTGTCGGCACCATGATTTCACATCCTGGCAGTAGTTGACCCAGTAAAATCTGTCGCGGATCTTGTCAATCATTCCGTTAACTCCGAGATGAGCACCAAACTTTCTATTATGTACTTCGTCCAGAACTTCCGATACCCTCTTCCTTGGTACCACTAACTGCGTCTTCACTACTTTGCCATCGGCGCTTTCCCAGGCTCGTTTAAGGAGTCCATTTTCAACTACCAGGGAGTCCCACTGAGCCCACAGAGATTTAAAAGTAGATCCCTCAGTTGAAATATCTCTCCAGCTTGGTCTTGGTTGACGTTCTTCCTTAGCTTTTAGTAGCAGTGCTATTTCATTATCCTCAAGCTGATCCTTCTTCAGTTGCTCTGTGGTCCACTGCTGATCAACCTTAAACTTGATTCGCCTAATGGGAGTGATTCCTTCTCGTTGATCAGTTCTTTGGCGATGTTTATAATTATCCTCACATGACCTTCTGGATAAAGCATCTGTATTACTATGCCATCTTCCTTCCCTGTGCTTAGCCTTAAAGTTATATTGTTTCAACTCTTCCTGACTTGGCTTTAAACTGCTGTTGTCTCTGGATGGAGCTGTAGGTCGTAGTTGTACTCGACAGTCTCTCTTAAAATGCCCAATGTTGCCACATATATAGCACTGATTTGAAACATTTCGGTTACGTGTCATATCTTCTAGTGGCTCCCGGAATCTTTGTACTTGACAGTCCCTTTTGAAATGCCCAGTCCTGCCGCATCTATAGCACTGATTTATAGCCTTTTGATTACATGGTCTAACTTCTGTTGGCTCCCGGAATATCCGTACTCGACAGTCCCTTCTGAAATGTCCAGTCTTTCCACATCTATAGCACTGATTTGATGTATTTCGGCTTATCTTTTGGCCTATCTTCTATTGGCTCCTGGAATCTTTGTACTCGACAGGCCCTTTTGAAGTGTCCAGTCTTGCCACATCTATAACACTGATTACGGTTGTATGGCCTAACTTCTAGTGACTCCCTGAATCTCCCCGTGGCCTGAAGAACTTCGGTTAATTTCTTCAAAATACCGCCCATTTCAGTTAGTTCACAATTGTTCGCCAAATTTTCTTCCTTGATGGATACTTCCCTGATTGCTGGCTTAGAGATGTTACAGGCCGCCTCGATTTCCAGAGCTCTACCCAAAACTTCACGGCTGCTATCAAATTTGGCTAGACGTAACATCTTCTGAGTTTCTGGATCTCTGACACCGTCCGCGAAATATTCAGCAACAAGTTCCTCTTGAAATTCTTCTGTTGCTCCCGGATAGGCCAACTGAACGAGACGTCTGACGTCTGCCTCAAACTCTTGCAGGTTTTCACCAGGCTTCTGATATCGAGACTTAACTTGGCCTGATACAGTTGTCTTCTATGCTGGTCTCCAAATCGTCTCTCTAGGGCAGCTGCAAGTATGTCATATTTCCCCTGATGGCTGATGGGAATAGTCTGTAATAGTTCCAAGGCAGATCCACGAAGCGCAACCACTAGTGATGTAGCCATTTCTTCGTTATTCCAACCGTTGGCAACAGCAGCGGCTTCAAATTGTCTTTTGTACATTGTCCAGGATGTTTGACCGTAGTACGTTGGAGGTTTGATGTTTTGTCCTGAGGTGAATGCCCTCTCGGTGGGTGCTTGATGTTTTAGTCTGGTAAATTCTGCTTGTAGATTCTTCACTTCTTTCTATACGTCTCCTACTTCTTTTTGTACATTTCCAACTTCTTTTTGAAGATTGTTTACTTCTTTTTCAAATTTCTCATTTTGTCCGTCCAATATTTTCTGTAATTTTCCTTGCTCGCCTACAATTACATCCAGCATCCATTTCTGAAGCTGGTCCTGCTCTGCTTGCCTTTTCTCTTCCTGGTCTTGCGAAATTTTCTGAAGCCGGTCCTGTTCAGCTTGCCTTCTACGTTCATCCTCCTCCCGTTCAGCTTGCCTTTTATTTTCTTGATCTTGAAAAATTTTCTGCAGCCGGTCCTGTTCTGCTTGCCTTTTATTTTCTTGGTCTTGTAAAATTTTCTGTAGCCGGTCCTGTTCAGCTTGCCTTTTACGTTCATCCTCTTCCCGATCCGCTTGCCTTCTACGTTCATCCTCTTCCCGATCCGCTTGCCTTCTACGTTCATCCTCTTCCCGATCCGGTTGCTTTTTATCTTCTTGATCTTGAAAAATTTTCTGCAGCCGGCCCTGTTCTATTTGTCTCTCAGCATTTAGATTTTCCATGAAATCGGCCAACATTTTATTAATTTGCTCCATTTCTGCCGTTTGTTGCCGCGTATTGACCATAGGATGTTATAAACTTTTTTTACCAGAATCCACCAATCAAACGGTCTCGTTAACGTATTTGTACCTCTTCTTTCCTCGAAAAATACTTCGCAAGTCCGGTCCCTTCACAATCCAACTTCTGACACCAAATGTTACGTTTTTCCCGTGGGTTCTTAACAGAATTACAACTTTGCTATTTTCAACTAATACTCTCTTTATTCACTACCACTACAATTTAACTCACTAAACTAGTCTTATAACTTTACCACTAATATCTATTCAACACTCAATGATTAACTGAACTAACTAACTAACCGACTGACTAACATTCGCCTTAGGTCTGCTTATATATAATCTCAAATCTATCACGAATATTCGGGAAGTATTCCGAGGCCACTCTATATGATCTCGACAAGGCCATCGAGATAATTCCAGCTATCCCGAAACTTCGCGGCGGGCCGGTCGATGATTCATACAGACAGAGAAGCGAGGGGCACGGCGGGGCGGCTAGTTCTATAGGGTAGCACAAAAACGTTCGGATGGTTGTTAGGCTAGCCGTAACACTATTATCAATGCTTATACCCAAGAATTTGACATCTCGGCAACTTACAATTTTATTATTATCGATACATATGTCGGCCAATGAACAGTTAAAATGCAAGATGTTTGTTTTTGAGATGTTAAAGGATAATAAGTTGGCATCACACCATAGCTTAACCCGTGCTATATCTTCGGAAATCATCATTTCCAATTGTTTAGCGGTAGAACCATGCCACAGAATGGTCGTGTCATCCGCAAACAATGTAAAACTACCCCTAATTTTTAAGTGTACTATATCATTTATATACAATAAAAATAAAATGGGACCCAATACAGACCCTTGTGGTACACCGGAAGTAATGGTCATTTCATTAGACACAAGATCCTGCAGTTTAACCTTTTGTCTTCTATCACTCAAATATGAATTGAACCAAGTTAGTGAGGCACCTCTAAACCCATTTGTGCTTCTTTTGCTCTGGAAACCATATTGGGCAATGTTCAGTATTTTATACTTAACTATAAAACTATTGACTCGTTTCTTAACTAATTTTTCAAATATCTTTGAGAGCGTAGGTATTAGCGAGATGGGCCTAAAATTAGACGGACAGTCCGTGTCACCATTCTTATGAATAGGAACTACAACAGATAGCTTTAAAGAAGCTGGAAAAGTCCCGTTAGTAAAAGAAACATTAATGGCCTCAGCCAAAGCATTCAAAGCAGAATCAGGCAAGTGCTGAAAAATCTTAATTGACATACCATCCCATCCTGCCGCTTTCCCATTTTTGATTTCATCAAATGTTTCCTTGAGTTCGTTTACATCAGTTGGCACAAAGTAAAAGCAATCGTACAGAAAGATGTTTTAAATAGTCCAAAGGATTGTTCCCGGGAACAATATTTTTTGCAAGGTTGCTAGCTATGTTACAAAAAAATTCTTTAAAATCATTAGGTTCAAGAGAAGATTGGCTCATTATTCTATTACTCTTTCCCCTGAGATCATTAACAATGTTCCAACTTTCCTTTTGTCTATTATGTGATTTATTGATTCGGTCAGCAAAATAAGAGTTTTTGGCAAGTCTTATTGTTTTTCTGTAAATATTACGATATCTATTAAAATAGCATATGAAAAAGTTATTGCTCAAGGACTACTTACGAGCAGTGTGCAAAAATCTTAAATTTTTAGCCGAAATCCTGATGCCTCTGGTTATCCATGGCCTATTGCACTTTCTTTTTACACTTTTTATTGGAAAGCAGGCATCGAAAACATTAGTTATCAGCGTGTGGAACTCTCCATGATGACGATTTGCACTTTGACGACCATATACAGGAAACTGGCATCGGGGTGCTTTCCTGTGAGAGCGGCTAGGGAAGAATTGGGTCAGCAACTAGCAAGGACTGTCTATTTTTCTTTGTTTGAGTCACATCTCCGGTATGGTATACCACTCTGGGGTGAGGCTAATCAGGGCCTTTTGAACGTCCTCTTCTTCTTCAGAAAAAGGCAGTTAGATTTATGGTAAATCTGCCTCAAGGACAGTCCTGTGGACCGCACTTCTTGGCTCAGAGATCTTGACTCTGACATCTCTTTTCATTTTGAAGAAATCTTCCCTAATTTTTAAATATCGCATCAGGCTGCAGGGTCCTAGACCACAGCATGTGAGACGACAAACTCATAATTTACCCTTAACGATTGCAAAGAATTATTTTGGTGAAATAAACAGATATATGAGGGTCGCAAAGTTTTTAATCATCTGCCAGTTAGTTTAAGAACGGTTAATTCATTGAAAACTTTTCGCAGTTTACTTAAAACATTACTTTTAACTAAACCATACTATAGTATGGAGGAGTTCTGCCGGTGCGTCCTTGAGGATGTTGTATAATTTTTTCATTTTTTTTTTGTTGAATTTTTTGTATTTTATACTATTTTATTTTTTTATATTCTACTATGTGTTTTACAGTGTAGATAACCGTTCTCGGGTACACATGCTTTGTTCATAAAATGTATATTTTTGAAACAATAAAGTACTTTTTGAATTTGAATTTTATCTGACAGAAGAGAAAGCAGGCTATTTTCCAGTTGTTTGTACTTTTTTCTTGAGCTTTTGAGTCTCTTCTTGGGCCCTGGAACCAAACAACATATTTGCTTCAGCTTGGAATTCTTCTAAATTAGGGTCAAATGGAAAAGTTTTCGAGACATCAAGTTTCAACATTTCATTAACGACTCATCTGCGAATTAATTTTTTAAGCGGTTTGATCTGTCGTTTTTTTTATTTCGTTCATCTGGAAGTAAAGATTGCATCTGGTTTTAAATGGCGGCTGTTTTTAAAGGTATAATTAAGAATTCGTTCCATTAGAGGTATTTCATAGCTGTCAGGCTCAAAATGCTCAGAGTAAATACAGGCTAAAACATAAGGTAAAACAGTGTAAAATTTAAGTAACCCAATATCTAATTTAACGTAGCATGTTTTAAGTTTATCTTATTTTTGTCTCCCTTGTCGTTTGGTTACAGTTTCCATATTTAGCAACCGCACAACCCGGTTTTTTTTTTATTAAATGATGGGAATATAAAGTTAATATAATCGCACATAGTAGTTATTATTAATAAACTAAACAAATAGTCGAAGTCAAGCTGACCTGGACAAAGCAAAGAAAGTCACAATACTCAAGCGGACAGTCACGTATCATGCGGACATAGTGCTTCGCGGTTGAATGTTCAGTGATATGCGAACAAAATTCCATCTTTTTGTACACTGAAATTCCAGGATCATTTTCCCACTGATGTACCAGAAGGGGAGGAATGAAAAAGTAAACTTGCAAATAAGCAATATTCAGAATTTCTGCCGCTTTATCATTATTGCATGACAGCAATAATTATTGATTATATTTTTGGTAAAGTACCTTTGCGCATATCTGTCTGGCATTTGTGTATTTTTTTTGGGCAATCACATGAATATCATATTGATTTAGGGTACTTCATAAACCTTATCTTTTGATAGGATTACACCGTAAATAGTTCTGTCCTATCAGACAGCATTGTGCGAAATAATTTAACGCAGTTTTGTATTTTCGTTCCAATATTGACGTTTCAATTATTGATAGTCAGGATTACTGTCCCTTTATCAATATAAGCATTTCCTCTTGTGTTTATTTTTACAGTTGCTTTTGAAGTGATTTAGTATTTGAGCATTAGCATTTGGCAATTGATTGCGCTATGAAATGTGTTTTCTTCGTGTTTCTAACTAGTTTTAATTGCAGCGCGAATGTGCAGTAAAAACATGTATGCCAGGTCCAGGAGTTATGAACTGACCTCTGAAGGAGACCAGACAAGTATGATTATTGCTTTTATTAGTTGTTATCAGTAGGGTACAGGCCATGAAAGTAGAGCGCGAAAACTGAGTGATTTATAATATAAAATTATAATAATAATATATTGCAATGGTGCACTTTCCTGCCTAGTAATAAGCTAATTATACTATATAAACAATTATTTAAACTTATACATAAAAAAAAGTCAACTCTTATTAATATATTAGATTTGGACAACATTTTAATATTCAATGTATAAAATCAACAGTGTTGCAAAAAACACTTTATGACTATTATTTGTGACAATATTGCACCTAGTTTAAATGTTTTTAGTAAAAGACTGTGCGCATTCACGCAACTAATAATTATCCAGACGTTTGTATATTGTATATCTAACTAGATAGATAAACTTTCATTTATTCCATATCATAACAATAAAGTTACAAAAAAGTGCATGGCACATTGTCAACAAAGACAATTTACAGAAATAGCAATATGTTAACAAGAATACAACAATCTTGTATCAAAAAATTTAACTTTTATTTTTATTATTTAAGAGAACAATTCAACACAAATTAAAATGAAACAACGCACAAAATACATGATATGTGGCTACACAAAACAACTTATTTAAAAGTTAGAAAATGCTTTCATCACAGGCAAAAAATTCTTCACAAGAGTAAAATGCTCTCAGGCACAAAAACCCTTCAACACATCCGCAAGACTCTTTCTGGGGAGATTTCGGATCCTCTCAGGCACAGAATTAAAAATTTTATAATTGAAAATTCTACATTTTTGTATTTATCACAAAGCAGATTAATTCTATTTCTACTGGAATAACTATGACCTATAAGGTCATGTGGGGTAAGTGCATTTCCCGGGAACGTGCACTCATACAATGTTTTATTAAAACAGGCTAAATTATCCTAAAACTGTGACGGTGATATCGCGAAAGCAACCCAATATGGTTGCGCGTCCAACTTTTCGTTACGATGCGACAGTCGTTGCCTCAGCCACTGCAAGTTTTATTTATTTAATGCATCAACACGAATGGCCAATTACAGATACAATCACAATAGAATATGCAACTTAATGGAAACACTTTTTTTTCTCTTTTTATGACAGTGGCGCACACACTAAAGGGAGATCCTATGGCACTCGATGAGCTGTGTGAGGTGTTGATTGACACGGTTCTTGAATAATTGTCGGTTATAATTAGGGGGAAACAGATGTCCTGGGAGTGCGTTCCACAGTAATGCAGTGCGCCAGACAAAGGAGTCCTTGTAAAAGCGACGTTCTAGGTGTTTCCAGTTGTAAAACGGGTGCGCTCTTGCCGTCTGTCGCAAATGTCTGACAGGCGTTGCTGGGGGCGGGATGATGCGGGCCAAATCCTGGAAACATCTGCCGTGACAATATCTGTAAAACAGGGATATCTCGGCCTCATGTCTTTATCGAACTTCCGGCTCAGGCGCACTTTTATCAGCTACTTTTATCAGCCAGTTGAACAGGCGGGATTCAGAAAGTGTTTCAGCACAACCGACCATATTCAAACAGAACGCACACTGATAGAAAAATGTACGGAGTACAACATTCCGCTTCACATGGCCATTGTAGACTACCAGAAAGCGTTCGACTCGATCGAGACCTGGGCGGTGATGAGAGCGATGAACAATGCCCGTATTGACTCCAGATATACAAACCTGATCCGCTACATTTACGAGAACGCGCCCCTGCATGTAAAAATTGATGAAGACTGGATAACTGGAAGGGGTTTCGTGGGGCGGGTGGTGAGCATTGATTTGTATAGGAGTGGATAAGCAATAAATAGACCAAACATGGCAAATTTACGACCGCGAAATGTAAACAAAGAAATTTCAATTTGGACTTGCGCATTAGAAAATTAGTAGGAGCTAGCTGTTGCACCGTGAAGGTAAATTGAACTTTGAAAGTGATTATTTGACCAAATATTCGGTAGAGGAGTCTTGCCAATTGTGGAATGGGCCCCAGTTAGCATAGTGAAACAAACCATAAGGTATAAATAAGTAATACTTATAATAATTAGACTTACTTGAAATAGGAAATCCCGGGTATTTTGCCTCTACTACAAAATGAAAAACTTTTGTATTCCATGCAAAAATTTTAATCCAAAAAAGGACGTCTAATCAGCGTAACAGAGCGCTTTCGGCCTTAGCCATCATCAGTGTTACTTCTCAGTTGGAACAAAAGATATCCACAAGAGGCACAAACAACATCAAAATGACAACGGTCACATCAAAATTTAAAAAACACTCTACATTATAAGAAAGGTTCACATAATTTAAACATTTAACAAATTAAAGCCAGACGTGGAAAACACGCTTTGATGGTATGACAAACATGTCTCTGTCGACAAGCTTGACAACATGTCTTGTCAAGACAGACATGTTTGTCATACCATCAAAGCGTGGTTTCCACGTCTGGTTTTAATTTGTTAAATGTTTAAATTATGTGAACCTTTCTTATAATGTAGAGTGTTTTTTAAATTTTGATGTGACCGTTGTCGTTTTGATGTTGTTTGTGCCTCTTGTAGATATCTTTTGTTCCAACTGACAAGTAACACTGATGATGGCTAAGACCGAAAGCGCTCTGTTACGCTGATTAGACGTCCTTTTTGGATTAAAATTTTTGCATGGAATACAAAAGTTTTTCATTTAGTACATTTCGTACATGCACACAGCCTTCACTCTTCATTCATCTTCATTCATCTACTACAAAACACAACCATACACTTTCGGGATTCTATTTTGGTAGCATCGCCCATTCTTTATGTGTGTATTGTTCAATTTAAACGAAAATCAAAATAGGGTACGCACAAACCACAAACGTGAACCACTAAACTAAAACTAATTAAGCAACTACAGACACTTGGTCCAAAGAAATTAAAAAAAAGTAAAAACTCGAATCATTAACTCAAAACGCCGCGCCGTCAAAACGAAAACACGTCAAAGACAAAAGCCAAGTTCGATCCTGACCGACGCCTGCTGAGACGGCAAGTGTTTTGGTGCGCATGACAAAACGGTATCTTCTTTGTTTACGTTTTTCCATTTTGCGTCGATTTTGTCATGCGCAGAAACCTGTTTTTTCGCCCATAGGTTGCCACTTTTGAATAGTGCGACAGGCGGCTATTGCTTATCCACTCCTATACAAATCAATGGTGGTGAGGCAGGGGTACACAATTTCACCGAAATTGTTCACCTTGGCTTTGGAGGACGTGTTCAAGTGTCTATCCTGGAAGCAGAAAGGCGTCAACATAGACGGAAAACGTCTCAACCACCTCCGTTTTGCAGATGATATTGTCTTCAAATCAAATCAAATCAAATATATATATTACGTCAGGAATTACACAGTAATTTTACGATCGTCACATTTTCGTCACCGGTTTTTTACATAAAATGTGCCAGCACACATACCTTATAATCTAAAAGTACAAACGTATACATATATAACACTAACTTAAAATTAACATATGCATTAAAACCTGTTAAAATTAACACACTACAAGTTGATGTGATAAAAACTCGTCTATACTATAAAAAGCATTATCCAACAAAAATGTCTTTATTTTTAGCTGTCTAAGAGGCAGATCCCTCAGAGTGTTAGGGAGTTTGTTATAAAAAGTAGGACCATAATAGTTAAAGCATATACGTGTTTTGTGCAGTCTCAGGAAATCCAGTCTAATTTGATTTCCTTGTCTAGTAGGATAATGATGGTAGTAATTATTTGTATTAAATTTGTCTAAGTTGTTGTGACAATATATAATACATTCATATATATATCGACAAGGAATAGTCATAATGCCAAGCCTCGTGAAAGCAAGCCTAGCATCCTCCCTGTAACCAAGGCCAGCAACGACCCGCACTGCTCTACGCTGCAGTGCAAAGACTCTCTCAAGATGTGCTGAGAGTCCCCACGTTAAGATGGCATACACTGCAACAGACTGGAAAATAGCATAAAAAGTCTGCAAGAGAACAGCCTCCGGCATAATCCTGGAGAGATTCTTTAGTAAATAGATATTTTTAGATAGTCGTGAAGCGGTATACTCAATATGAGCTTCAAATTTCCAAGTTGGATCAAGGTAAATGCCCAGAAACTTCACTTTATTAGAACCACCCTCCTCAAGCTCGCGCAGTCCAAACACTATGTTTTCAGTTTTATTTTCGTTAAGTGTGAGCTTATTCGACCTAAACCTGAGATTCAAATCTTTCACTCGTTCGTCAATACCCACTCTCAGAGTCTGACGACACTCCCCACTTATTGCCACCGACGTGTCATCTGCGAACAACAAGGTCTTTGCACCCGGCACCGCCAAGCCGATATCGTTAATGTAGATGAGAAATAGCAATGGCCCTAACACCGAGCCCTGTAGTACCCCGTGCTGCCCTGCAGCCCAGTTGTCAGACATCTTGCCGTTGTACACTGTTTTTTGATTTCTACCATTCAAATATGAGCCAATCAAATCCACACTCACTCGATCCACACCGTACCATCCCAGCTTCCCCAGCAATATTTCGTGTGATACACAATCGAAGGCCTTTAAGAGGTCACAACATGCAGCACTAACATAGTGCCCCCTCTCAGAAGCCTCCGCCACAAACTCCAGGAAGTCCAGAACAGTCAGGGATGTGGATCTTCCAGGCCTAAAACCATACTGACTGTCTGTGAACAAGTTATTATTTTCAAAGTAAGTATACAGTTGACTTTTAAGCAAATATTCGAAGACCTTTGACAGTATAGGGACCAGTGCAATGGGTCGGTAGTTAGATAAGTTGTTTTCATCCCCTTTTTTAAATACTGGTACTACCTTGGCTCTTTTTAAACAAGTTGGAAAAACACCATGTCTTATACAATGATTTATTAGTTTTGTAAGAGGCGAAATCAACAGGTTCTTAAAAGCAAAAAAAAAAACGTTAAAATCATCCGATGATAGACTCTCACCCCCTGTACAGTTGTTACAACCCCTAATATTATTTACGACATCCCAAGATGCTTTTACAACATTGGATGCTCTCAGTATAAAGTCTGAATAACCTTTTTTTTTAGCTATTTGAATTTGCCTATATTCCTTTTTAAATGTTTTTATATAATCACTCAAGTTTTCCGAGGGTTTATTTTTATAAAAATCCTGCAAAAACCTCAGAGTTTCCCTCATACCCTTTAGGTGATCATTAAACCAATCTATGTTTATTTGTTTGTGAGATGATTTTCTTTTAGTTTTAGGGAAAAAACTCGTTTATGCCAGTTGATAATACAAAGGCAAACTGACTAAACTTTGAACCAATATTCAACCTCTCCACACTCACAAAATTCCGGTCAACATTCTCCAAGTAATCATACATTTTACGCATACCTTGTTGGGTGACCGGTCTGCACTCATAGTACTCGGGCTCCACAATCATTCTACTCACTTTCAGACTTACATCGATTGCTAAGTGGTCTGACAAAAGTGGGTCAAAAACACTCAAATTAAAAACCAAAATACCCTCAAAATTTATAAAAACATTATCTATACAGTTCACCAGGTTTGTACTCTGAAAGACCCAAAGAATAAAGAAAGACCTGCCTAGACAAACCAAAGCTTCCTAGTAAGTCAATAAAACCATTTTTTCTCTGATTGTTAGAATTAAAAATAATATTAAAATCTCCATTAATTACCAAATACTTATATCTATTTTGACATACGACTTGTAGTATATTTTCAAATACACTTAAAAAAACATTGAAATCACCAGTTGGTGGACGGTATACAGATAAAATTGCAATATTAAAATCCTTCAGCTCCACGGCTGCAACCTCCAGATGGGATTCCACAGAAAGTCTGTTTATATTGTCAATACACTGCCCCTTTAGAGTAGGCTCTGACAAAATCGCCGTTCCCCCACAATTTCTATGGCATCTTACAAAATGGGATGCCACTTCAAAATTCTCCACAGTAAGACACTGTATTTCATCATTTTTTAAATGATGTTCACTAAAACACAGAACATTGTACTTGCTATCAGTCTGAAAAGTATTAAGAAATTTGGTTTTCCACGCCCCTGGTTGTTCCTGGACGCCTTTGCAGATTGAGAAAATGGTTTATGGTGGCCATAGTTCAGGTGACATGATTTCGTCTCGGCTACTCAAGGGTACACAAAGTTTGAAAGAACTTCTCATTTTGTCCTTTTGTGTTCTCATTTTGTAGGATGTGCAGCCGTCATGGCCATTATCCTTCAGATATTTGGTGATGGTTTCCCCCATTGTTTCAGGAGTAAAACCGGATACGAATATCCATGCCTGGCTTCTTGAAGTTGCTACTGTTAACTGGTCCACATTTTCCTTTGTGCCTTTAGTTGGTTCGGGACGTCTAGTCCTGCGTTTTCGTCCAACTCGTTGCCATCCTTCCTCAGTGTGCTGGTTTTGGTTTAATTTGTCATCGTCTTGTTCAGCAAAGAGCCAAACGAATTATCAACAATGATCCAACAACTCAAGGACGCCTCCCAAGCTGTTGGTCTCATAATAAACCTTCAAAAGACCAAAATCATGAGTCCAGATGACATTATAGTCACCATTGAGAACCACATTCTGGAGGTAGTCAATCAGTATAACTATCTGGGACATAACGTCCAACTTGGGAGAGAAAATCTTCGAACCAGGGCTTTCCTTTTGACGGTAACTTGATGGAATTTGGGATGTATGCTTCCATTCCTGAGGCGATTACTTGCGTAATCTCTTCGCAACAATGCCAAATCAGACGTCGTGGCAAGGAAAATCCAGGTAGAACTCCCTTAGATCCTCCCAGTTTGCTCAATTGTAATGCCAGATTTTACGTGGCAATGGTGGATCCTTCTGTGAGAGTGGCAGTTCGCAATCCATTGTAATAAGTTTGTGGTCGGAAGTACCTAATGTCGGACCAATTGTAATTGAGTACTGGTCAGGATTTGTGGTTTGAAAAAGATCCAGGAGGGCGGCAAATTCACCTCTCTCTGAGATCCGAGTTGGTTCATCTACAAGTTGAGTAAGCCCGCAGCTGATGGCAAATGATTCAGCTTCTCTACCTTCGTTGTCGGTCTTGTTGTGAGGTTTAAGCCAGTTGGTGTTATGGGCATTGAAATCTCCCAGAACGAATATTTCTGAATTGGGATGGTCTACCTGTATTGAACCAAAAGTGGTAGCTATAGTGTTGTGTTGTGCTTTGGTAGGCTCTATCGTGATTGTAAATTGTCTTAGAAAGGTCTAAGTACACGGCCAATGTCTCATGTTTATTGTTTAATGACTATAAAATTGTATCTGATGCTTGATAAAGCGCTTTTATTGTTGATTTGTCCTATCCGAAATAACAGCAAATTTCTTTAAAAAAAATGCTACAAACCTATGATAGATGGCGGTTTCAACGACTTTACGAATAGTTGGTAACAATGATGTTGGTCTATAATTACTTTCTTCGTCCCTTTCAGGAAATATACCTGTAGACAAACACAAATTTATAACAAATATCGAATGTTTAACAATAACATGTTACCTTTAGTCGTCCCCTACAGATTGCTTGTTTAACCCAAACTGACTCATGTATTATATACTTTCAAAGTCTTCTCTGGAGCGGCAGGCGCCAAAAATATGAAGGATTCATCACTCTGTGTAAAAACTATTTCTTCTTGTTTTGCGGATTTACAGTGAGACATGAGTTTATAAAATAAATATTCAAGGTATTAACTGATTGGAGAGGATAATTATATTTAGCACAAAAATTTTCCAATGTAGAGCTTTTATTACACGCTTGTTCAAAAGTTTGCTTTACAATTTGCATCTAGCTTTTATTTTATTTTGAGCCATTTTTTTCTTAGGCATTTGGACCTGACTTATCAATCGCAGAACAAACACTGACTCTGGCCTCATCCATAAGCTTGCTGGCTGTCAACCTAGAACACAACATGTCTGGGCGTAACCATGTCACCAAAATCGCCAAGTCAGCAGCACAATAGGTAGAAGCACTCTATAGAGCAAAAAAGTTGTATACACCACATCAGCTCTTACTCCACTATAAGGCCCAGATAAGATCATCTCTGGAATACTGTTCCCATGTGTGGAGCTCGGCACCCAAACACTTGCTCAAGATATTGGACTCCATACAGAGGAGAGCCGTCCGTCTTGTGGATGACCCAGAGTTGATTAAAGACTTTGATAGCCTTGAACATCGAAGAAAACTGACGGATCTGTCTCTTTACTATCGATTTTACTTCGGAAAGTGTTCGAATGAGCTGGCATCTATGATTCCGCCTAGAGTTGTGTCAAACAGAAACACCCGTCAGGCATAAGCTACTCATCAACATACGAATCAGTTGCGAACACCTAGGAGTCGATGTTACGGGACTCTTTTTATGGAGGACTGCGTCGCTTTGGAATGGCCCAACGTCTACATCATCTCCGCACACGCCCCACTCGTTGAGTGGTATAGGATCATTAAAAAAAATACTCGGATCAAATTTATTAAAATTGAGTTTGTAATTGAGTAGGCAATTTGTAGGTTTTTTTTCTCAGACACCATTTATAAGTCTGAGTTTTTGAAGATCTTTAATTTAACTCTTAATACCAATGTAACATGAAATTTTGTATCCAACATATTTTTCCATTTTTATTTTTCAATGCTATTAAAGTAATTACTTTTCTCATTTAAACTTTTTACACATTTTGTATAATAATTGCATCTTTCATAACTTCACAGAAAAGAAATGCCCCAACATATCGGCCATCAACCGCATCATGTTGCTGCCGTGGGGCGCTCAGAAAGATCGCGTTTCCCACCTGCTGATGCTTGGACAAAACGCTGAAGGGGAAATGCGCCCCGGGGAGTTCGTCATGCGGAGCCTCTTCCAGGAATTCACCATTTTGGCAGAAAAGAAGATTGAGAACGTTATGACGGAGCCTCAAGAAAAGCCGCTTTCAAAAACGTTGCAGAGGTAAATGCAGGTTTCTTCCGTTTTTTAAATATGGTAATATCAAAATCTACGCCTATTGTCGTTTTTCAAACCATATATGGTTGTTTATGCAAGTTTTTGCGCTTTTGATATTTTCTTGTTGTCTTGTTACTTTAGTCTTCAAAATATTGTATAGTGATCTGAAATTGCCTTCATTTTTACCTCGAAAATTGTTACAATTAGTGTGATCAAATATCATTTTTATTGCATTTTATTGTAATATTTTCAATTTAACTGCCAACGTGCTAGTCATAAAATGTTTATTATTAGTTAGTGTTGTTTAAGAGTGAAGTTTCAAACATAAAAACCATTCAACTCAATTCTAGATCATGTTCTAATATGTTATTCCATTTTCACCAGGGGAGAGGATTCGCAGTTCGATCAGTTGTTAAGCGCTTTCGGGTCAGTAGCAGAGCATTGTCTACCATCTTTACTAAAGGCCCTATTTTCTTGGTACGAGAGGCAGATGTCAGAGGTATCCAATCCAGAACAGAAGAAGAGCGACATCAAGCAGAAAAGGTACTAGTATTTCGTAAATTAAAACGTTTTGATAATTATTATATTTTCTATTTTACTAACTTAATGAATACTTTTTTGTTTCATTGAAATGTGTCGTTTTTATCACATTGATATGTTTTTGTGGCAATGTTTAAAATAGCAAATTGAAATTCGGTGTTAAATACCATTTATTTTATTTTTCTAACAATGGTTAATGTGCCATATTTTGGGAATGGCTAGAGATAAAAGTTACAACGTTTTTAGCGCCATAAAACTCAAAGATACTGAACTAGGTACAGCCAATTAGAAGAAATTATCGCTGTTGACCTTGAACCAACATACAAAAATAAATATTGATGAGAGGCATCTTAAAGCAAGTTTGACTAACCCAAACTAACCCGTACTAAAAAGTTGTTTTATATGAGTGTGAGACGGCTGCTTCATGGGGGGACCCATTATATTGTAATTTACTTTCAGCATAATCAACATTGTGGCGGGAAATACTACGGAAACTCCAGAAAGATCCGAAGCCGACATTCAGAAGGAAAAAAGGGATTTGGCGGTCGAGTTCATATTTTGTCTGGTGTTGATCGAAGTGTTGAAACAGTTATCTTTTCATCCTGGCCACGAAGACTTGGTGCAGTACATTGAGAATTTGGCGCTGAAACATTTTAAGCATCAGGAAGGGTAAGCATAAAATTAGGTACCAAAAGATAATTGATTTATGCCGTAATTTGCTTATCACAAAAATAGTTCCACTGGTTTTGAATGATTGTTTTTTTCTGGGGATCGATTGCCATAAAAGATTTATAACTTTGGCAACTTGTATTACAGTAAAACAATGAAAATCTGAGACATCCTCTATAATATTTTGTCTAAAATATTTGAATATTCTTCGCTCTGCCAAAAAGAAGATCCTACCTGTACTTATTTCAAGAGGATGAGATTACGGATCTTCAAATAGAACAATAAAGTTAGGACTATATTCCTCGCGAGCTTCGCCTGTTGAGAGGAGTTAATATTGTGTTTTTACAGCATGGTTTTTGTGGTAGCCACACTCTATATATCACACTGCTTCTACTTGACACGAAACGCTCTCCATAAAACTTGAGCACTACAAGAGGTTAGAATAGCGATTAACTTTTTGTTTCTTAAATTGTACATTTTCATTGAAGCAGTTTCATTTAGAACTACAGTCAGCCACCTGTAACGTAAGTTGAGAAGCTATTTAGAAATTGCTTCTAACATCAAATGAGACGTTTGTTCATTTCAGAAGCTCATGTCGTAAGCCGGTAACTTATAGGTCTTATAGGTCTCTAAGATAAGACCTATATTTTATGATAAGCGGATCATAACTTGGATCTATAATCTTCTTAGCCCGCAATTTAGTTCAATTGATATTACTTGTGTGCTCAATTAAGCTGGTTTATGGTTATTCTTAAGAACTCCCAAACTGACCTACACGCATTAAAAGAACCAGGTTTTTGCGCTACTATATAAAGTGGAGCCAAACTGGTTCACACCAGAGCTTAATCGTATGCATGAAAACCTAAATTAGCTCCACGAATTGCACAGCATCTTTAGAACACCGGTAATGCTTGAAAACTTTTAATTGTATAGAAAGAGGTATAGACAAGCCCTGAATGAAGCAAGAGGTTTGCCAACTCACATTTCATTAGGAATTCTGGGAATATGGCGAGGGTCTCATGGAGTGCCATAGGGGCACACCGTTCCGGTCAGGGACATGAAGCGAAATCCCATATATAGAATGCGGACTTCTTCAATACTTTTTTGTAGATATTGCCAGTAACATTGTGTATCGTTTGCCTGAGGCTGAGACTACACGAATGGGGACGAATGGAACTGTTCTAAATACCGGAACATGGTGGTGGTCTGGGTTTCAGTTTCAGGGCACTCAATAGCCTTGAAAACAAAAACTCCAAGGATGCGTATTGTTTGAACATAAGGGTGCTAAGAGAGGAAAAAAACTTGCTCATAATACCTTTTACCAAACTTATGAATAGGGTATTACTGAGGGTGTTTTTCCTTCCAGTCTTAAACTGGTTAAGGTGATAGCAGTTTACAAAAAAGGAGGTAAAAATTAAGACTCGTCAAAAGACAACTATAGACCTATTGCCCTAATTCCTACTATCTCAAAGGTCTATGAACTCCTATCAAAAAAATCAACTGTATGCTTATTTTGAATCCAATAAGTTATTTTCAGCAGGATTTCGTTAAAAACTTAATGGCTGTAGGGTCTGCATTTTACGACCTTTCTAAGGCTTTTGACTGCATCCTACTTAGGATTTTGGTTGAAAAGTTGGCAGCATATGGCTTGTGCGAGGAGAGTGTTCCTCTGCTCAGCGGAGCCAGTCCACTTTGGTGAATGCAGTGGAGTCATGGCTCATTATTCATCATCTATATTAGTGATCTGATGCGGCTCTCCCGAGGGACATTAGGCCGATTCTCTTTGCTGATGATACAACAGTGTCAGTTACAGATTCCGATATTGGTCTCCTCGGTGGGAAGATGAAGGACAGCTCAGTAATCCTTCGCAGGTGGTTTTTAGGAAATCGACTTTGCCTAAAGGTAGAAAAGGTTGAGAAAGTAGTATTAGCCTTCATCACCATGATCAAGAGAATCCTGCTAGTGTTAGATTCTTAGGAGTCCATTGGATCTTACGCTTAAATTTGATGCACATATCGACAGTGTATGTTCAAAAGTTGCAAAATCAGCATATTTCCTCAAGCAACTGCCATAATCAGGCTTGTGACATTTCATGGGCTTTCCCAGCCGTGTGCTCTTACGCCATACTGGCTTGGGGTCACTTGTTCCATTCACACAGAATCTTGCCTTGCAGCGGAGGAAAGTAAGAACTATCGTGGGGCTCTAAAAATGCATTCAGGGTACTGAAGATACTTACCATTCCATCAAAATATATACTTGAGTGTATACTTTTAGTAAAAACCTCAGGTAGATATCACCCTGCTGGTGTTCACCATAGTTATAATGCAAGGCCTAAAAACGACATGGAAATCGAATTTCTCAGACTTAAAAAATCTTGGAATGCCACTCTGCATTATGTTCCCAATTTTGTTTAATAAGCTCCAATCGAAAATAGATCTCTTGAATGCCAAAAAGAGTCATGGAAACTTATTTAATTGAAAAAGCATAGGCAATGTTATACTTTTTATTGTGCATACAAATATACTAAATATACTTGTCATCATAATAATATAAAAATTGATATTGTAAGACCTACAGTTTTAAAGGTATATTATGACTACTTGTCTGATCGATTGTATCCTACTGTTTTAAACGTTTTGCTTAGTTGTTAGCTGATTTTACTATCTTACTGTAACCTTAGTTTGAATCTGTTTATTTACTCTTTGATGTATGTAAGACTTTTATTATTAATATGAATAAAGAAATAAAAAAAAAAATTCGCAAGGTTTTCACCAACTACTTCAGTATTACATGCCGCCCGCGTTGAAAAGTCCTACTTTTCGAAATACACAACAGTAAAGCGACCCTTGAAAACAGGTACAATCTCAACAGTTTATACGTTCAAGTCTTTCAATGGCAAAACACAAACTTTTGACATTGATTGTTTTAAAATGGCGCCGTTGGCTAAACGAACTGAGACAACTCTAACGATGTTGTCTGCACCAGGATGCAACTCTATGATGCGCGCCAAGGATCAGCCAAGGGGTCAGCGCAATGGAGGTACTAACACAACTAACGTGCCCACTTTTATGAAATTGTCTAATTCTTTCTTCCACTTTGAACGTGTCTGCAAACTTGCAAGGTATTCTCTCGACCACCGACTCCAAAACTGTTGGTGTAACTGCTGCAACCGCTGAATCTTGATAATCGGGAAACGGGAATATATTTTATGTCAGCTTCAGGAGAACTGGCTAGTGAATCGCCTATGAGATGGAAGGGGGTCAAGGTAACTTAGTCGTTTATGTCGTTAGAAATTGGCATAAGTGGCCGCGAATTCAAAAAGAGTCATGGAAACTTATTTAATTGAAAAAGCATAGGCAATGCTATACTTTTTATTGTGCATACAAATATACTAAATATTAATATTAATTTCCAAAACGACATAGACCCATACACTCTTGACGGTAAGGGCTTATTACTGTCATTTGATCTAAAAATGATCGTTAACTCTCCAACTAGAGTAACTAAAAACACTGCTTCTATTCTGGATTATGTTTGCTCCAGTATGGATGAGGTATCTTGCAGTGTTAATGCTGAACTTCCTGATCACGAAGCGGTCTTGTGTGATGTGTCTATTGATGACTCTCGTAAAACTAAGACTGTGAAAAGGCTTAAGAGACTGTACTGTAGAAAAAATTATGATACGTTCTTGAAAGCATGTCAGGATGCTGACTGGTCTAAAGTTATGACTACGGGTGCACCTTTGAATGAGTTTCACTCTATTCTGACGAAAATATTTAATAACTCATTTCCTTTAACTAGAGTAAAGGGCAGACACAAAAAACCATGGTTTTCAAAAGGTTTAAGAGTATCCTCGAGAAATCTTCGATCACTACATTATATTAGAAAGTTCTTTTTAGAAAACACTTCTTTTATGGACTTCTTTAATAATTATCGTAGGACTTTTAGGAAAACTGTAAAATCCACTAAGCAGCTACACTTTAAAAGTAGAATTGCGAACTCTAGAAATAGACCGAGAGAAACTTGGAGAATCGTAAATGATTTAAGAGGTAAAAATAATACCAACCCGGTAGAATCTAACTTGAATTGTCAACGACTGAATAGTTTTTATTACTCTTTGGCTGATAATCTAAAAGAGAAAATAACACCAAATTATGATTTTGGTCAGTTTTTGAATAATATTAATGTACCACACTTTTTTTCTTAGTCCTACAAATCTGAGGGAAATTAAAGATATTTTTAAAGAAATAAACAGTAGGAACTCGTTTTAGTTTTAATCATCTCCTGATGATGTTAACATGGTTCGCGAAACGCGCGTCGAGTGCAAAAATTCTGTTTCGGTATTGTGGATAAAGCTCAGTTGTAGTGCATGTTGCCGAAGGTTCCAAACCCCAATATAGTAGGAATTCTTCAGGTTGGGATGACCTTTCATTGAATATTTTTTTGCATCTTCCCGATAACGTCTTGAAAGTGCTTGCGGATACTATAAATAACTCTTTTATTACTGGAATATTCCCGCCTTGCTCAAAGTTGACAACTGTGATGTCACTGTATAAAGGGGGAGGTTCCAACAATCCTTCAAATTTCAGGCCATTATCACTGTTGCCAACTTTATCGAAGATAATTGAAAATCTAGTGAAAAAACGATTGCAGTCGTTTTTAAAAAGGTATAATTTATTGTGCGCCGAACAATTTGGATTTCAGAGTTCTAAGAATACAAATGATGCTATTTTTGCATTTCTCGAGAAGCTTTACTTGGGTTTTAACGGTAAGGAGATGGCTGCAGCAGTGTTCTGTGACTTGATAAAAGCATTTGACTGTGTCAATCACAGAACACTGCTGTCTAAGCTAAAAAGATACGGTATAAGAGGAGGGGCGCTGGAGTGGTTTCATTTATATTTGTCTGGACGATTCCAAACAGTAAGTTTTGCTGATAAGTCTTCAGATCAACAGGAGGTTCACTCGGGGGTGCCTCAGGGTTCTGTTCTGGGACCTTTACTGTTTTTACTCTACATTAATGACTTGGCAGGGCTTAACATTGGGGGTAAATTTACTTTATTTGCAGACGACTCAACTGTACTGTGGGTGCACAAAAGTTCAGAGCAGCTTGAGATCGAAGTAAAAAGTGATCTGGCTAAAATAAAAACGTGGGCCGATGCAAATTTTTTAGCCCTAAATGTATCGAAAACTAATATTATGACTTTTGAATGTTTTTTTAACGAAGTTACTTTAGGAGATCAGGTAGTAAACAGAGAAAATGTAAATAAGTTCTTAGGTGTATATATAGATCATAGATTAAAGTTTGAACACCATATTACTTACCTCAGTAAAAAAACTAGCTTCTAACTGTTACGCAATGAAAGTAATATCTAACAACCTAGATTATATATCATCTAGAAGCGCATATTTTTCTCTTATAGAATCACATTTGAGATATGGTATATATTTTTGGGGGGACTAGCCCTATATCGTTTTAATATCATTTTTATTTTACAAAAAAGAGCATCAAGATATATGTGTAAGGCTAAAATTAGAGATTCATACCGACCACTTTTTATGTCTCATAAAGTTTTGACACTGCCTTGTTTATTCTTACTAGAGACAGCCTGTCTAATATTTAAAGATTTAGGAGGGAGATTGGTTCAAATTCTGTTCGCAATACTCATCAGAAATATAGGATTGGTCTACCAATACCACATTCTAGTCAGATAAAGAGTTCGATAATTTATAACAGTAGAAAAATATTTAATCGTCTTCCCCTTGGAATTAGGAGGTCTCAGAGCGGTGAGAGATTCAGAAGGGATGTCAAGGCCCTTTTGGTTTCTAAAGCTTATTATAATATTGACGAATTTTTTGATGATAATTTCAATTAAACCTATTTGTTTTGGGAGTTTGGGTCCAATTTGTTCTTGTTTTCTCTTGTGTTTATTTAAATTTTTATTGCTCTGATTTTAAGTTGCAATTTTAAGATGTGTTTTTATTTATTTTTAACTTGTTTTGTCACTCATTGATATTGTATTGTGTTTTTTGTGAATATGTACAATATTTGGTAAGCTTGGGATTATATTTATGACTAGTTTTTAAGCCTTACATTTGTATATTTCCTTTTATTCAACAAGCTTTGTAAATGAGAATTTGTTTCTTTGTACAATATTTTTGACTTTTGACTTTTATACTAGTCATCATAATAATATAAAAATTGATATTGTAAGACCTACAGTTTTAAGGGTATATTATGACTGTACTTGTCTGATCGATTGTAATCCTACTGTTTTAAATGTTTTGCTTAGTTGTTAGCTGATTTTACTATCTTACTGTAACGTTAGTTTGAACCTGCTTATTTACTCGTTGACGTATGTAAGACTTTTGTTATTAATATGAATACAGAAATAAAAAAAAATTAAAATTCGCAAGGTTTTCACCAACTAATTCAGTATTAATGACCGTTTTTTCAGTATCCAAAATAATCCGAACAGCGCCAACATCCACATGATCTGCGACCTGTACGCTGAGGTGATCGGAGCGCTCGCTCAGAGCCGGTTCATGTCGGT
>MU191296.1:22304-36694 GCA_016904865.1 Pissodes strobi | reverse complement strand
TACATCGAGTAAGCATATACTCTGATGAAATCTGATTATAATAGAAAATAAAAGTTGTATACAAGGAAATCCTTCAGGAATATTTGAAGCATGATCAACAAAATCTATTAAATTTTATAGCTATCTCAATATTTATAACGTTTCCTTTTCTTGTAAAATCTGATTGTTTTATGTATATAACATAACATTCCTTTATAGAGCAATGCAACATAAATTTCTGAAGCACGAATTAAAAATCCTGTTAATTTCCCAGTTTATTTTAAACATTGCTTCAACCATCTATAAAGCGTATACTCTTGTGATATCTGATTAGTATATGAATTATAGAACATACAATTTGTTTGTAAGGCAATGCTACATACATTTCTGAAACACGAACTAAAAAATCTTGTTCATTTCTCAGTTTATTTAAAGCATTGCTTCAACCATCCATTAAATCGTATAAGCGTATACTCTTGGAGTATCTGATTAATGGTATTATAGAGCATAAAATTTGTTTATATGAAAATGCTACATGAATATTTGAAGTACGACTTAAAAATGTATTACATTTTCTGGTTATCTCAATATTTATAACATTGCCTTTCTTGTAAAATCTGATCGTTATATGTATATGATATATCATTCTATTATAGGGCAATGCTACATAATTTTCTTAAGCATGAATTAAAAAATCATGTTCATTTCTCAGTTTATTTTAAACATTGCTTCAATAATCTGTTAAATCGGATAAGCTCATATTCTTGAAAATGTATTTAGTATTTGTATTATAGAACATAAAATTTGTTTATAAGGGAATGCTACATGAATATTTGAAGCACGATTAAAAAACCCTATTAAATTTTCTGGCTATCTCAATATTTATAACTTTGCCTTTTTGGTAAAATATGATTGTTATATGTATGTAACATAACATTCCTTTACAGAACAATGCTACATGAATTTCTGAAGCACGATTTAAAAATCCTATTTATTTTCCAGTTTATTTTAAACACTGCTTCAAAAATCTATTAAATCGGATAAGCGTATACTCTTGTGATATCTGATTAGTATATGTAGTATAGAAAATAAAATTTGCTTATAAGGGAATGCCACATGAATACTTGAAGCACGATTTAAAAAATCTATTAAATTTTCTGGCGATCTCCATATTTATAGCGTTGCTTTTTCTTCTAAAAGTTAATTGTAATATGAATATAACAACATTCTTTATAAAGCAACGCTACATGCATTTCTGAAGCACAGTTTAAAAACTGCTTAACTTCACAGTTTATTTTAAACATAGGTGTATACTCTTGTGCTATCTGATTAGCACATGTATTATACAACATAAAATTGATTTATAAGAAAATGCTACATGAATATTTGAAGCACGATTAAAAAAATCTATTAAATTTTCTGGCTGCTTCAATATTTATAACCTTGCCTTTTCTTGTAATAATTGTTATAAGTACATAACATAACAATCCTTTATAGAACAACGCTACATGGTTTTCTGAAGCACGAATTAAAAAATTCTGTTTATTTCCTAGTTTATGTTAAACATTGCTTTAACCATTTATTCAATCGTATAAGCTTATATTCTTGAAAAATTTGATTAGTATATCTAGTATAGAGCATAAAACTATTTTTAAGGGAATGCTAAATAAATATTTGAAGCATGATTAAAAAATCTATTATTTTTTTGGCTACCTCAATATTTATAACATTGCCTTTCTCGTAAACTCTGATTATATGTATTTAACATTACATTACTTTATGAATTTTTGAAGCACGAATTAAAAAATCCTGTTCATTTCTCAGTTTATTTTAAACATTGCTTCAGCAATTTATTAAATTGGATAAGTGTATACTTTTGTGAAATCTGAATATAATATAGCATTCTTTTAGAGAGAAACGCTACATCAATGCAAGTACGACTAGTAGATTCTAGCTTGCATCAAACATTGAGTAACCTTTCTATGAAATCATATTAGCGTACGTAGAGAATGTACCATAAACATTTTTAAATTTTAATTAGCATAAGCAAGAAATGTAACATTTCTTTATAGAATGATACTGGATGCATTTTTGAAGTACGATTAAAGCATTTTTATATCCTCACAAGTCGTTTTGAACGTTGCCTTACAGATACCATTTAGATGCCTTAGGAAATGAGATTAGTACATTTATAGAATTTATCATTCATTTGTATGAAAATGCTACATGGTTGTTTGAAGCACGGATAATTTTTTCTTAATTCCTTAAGATGCTCTAAAGAATGCTTTTGCAATTAGAAATAGAAAAAATGTTTGAAGTACGATTAAACGGTCCTATTAAATTCCGATTAGCTCTCGTTAAACATTGCTTCAACTTAATATGAATATAGAAGATAACATGAATTTTTGAAGTACGATGAAAAACTGCAATCAAAATCCCGACTTGTTTCAATCATCACTTAAAGCACTTATGCAATCTATAAGTATATATCTTCTACGCGTTCTTTAAGAAGATTAGAACCAGACGTGACCGGTTTCTCGAGTTACAACCGAAATTACGACGCAACAAATACAATTCCTTCGGCGCTTTCCTTGCCTTATTTAATTAACGGAAGGGAAAATGCCCTTTTGACCCTCATAATAAGCCACCTTATTATTTCACCAAAATGTATTTTCCATGGCCATTCTATTGCGGAAATTACAGTAATCCAAAGAGGTTTGTTGTCGTTTTCGTTTTCGTTATAACTGCAGAGTTAAATTAGCCTGTTTTGTTTTAAATGGGATTTAATTTATGTTTTAAAAATGGCATATTTATGGTTTAATGAATATTGAGATGTTTTGGCAACGAATTAGTTGAGAGCCATCTAGGACAAGAATTCTGTTTTTTTAACATATAGGATCTGTTATGAAATTATTTCTGCAATATCTGAATAAAGCCGAAAAAAGTTACTTTTTGTACTTCAAAATTTATGAAGCATAAGGTAGCATATAAATGAATTAAATGTTTTAATCCTGTTTTAAATAGGTTTAACAAGTGGTCAATTAAAGGAACGTCTAAAGAATTGAAATTTTTCATTGTACTTCAAAAATTTTCTGTATGGAAATGCATGTTTTCTACATATATTAAGCGTGTTTTTCGAACAATTAGATAAGCAATATCTGAATAAAGGCGATAACTCAACAGAAGTTATTATTTGTGCTTCAAAAATTCGTGAAGCATAAGCAACTATACCAATTAGTGATATGTTCTAATCCTATATTAAATAAATTTGACAAGTAGTTAGTTAAAGAGACGTTTAAAGAGCGGGACTCTAGACGTCTTTTTTATTCAACTTCAAAAATTATTGTAGCATTTGTCTATAAGAAAGTGCATATTCTACACATATATTAAGCACGTTTTCGAAACGATTAGTTAAATCAATATCTGAATAGAAACGATAATTCAATGGAAGTTTTTATTTGCACTTCAAAAATTTATGGAGCATAGGTTATTATATAAATTAGAGAAATGTTCTAATTCTATATTAACTAGATTTGACAAGTAGATAGTTACAGGGATGTCTAAAGAGCGGAACTTTTTTATTGAACTTCAAAAATTAATGTAGCATTCGTCTATAAGGAATTTCAAGTTGGCAACTTGGCAAAATAATGTTTGAAGTGAGTAGATAATTAAATGAAATTTTTTCAATTGTACTTCAAAAATTAATGTAACATTATATATAAATAATATGTTCGATATATGTATAAAGAATATTTGTCAAATGGTTAGTTAACGCATCTGATGAAAGCCGAAAATTCAACAGAAATTTTTGAATCGTGCTTCAAAAATTCATGTAGCGTTACTTAATAATTAGATGATATACATGTATGTATTAAATGGATTTTTAAGTTGACAATTAGGGAGTAGATAATTGAATAAAAATTTTTGAAATATGCTTTCAAAATTAATGTAGCATTCGTTTATAAAGAAATGCCATGCTTTATAGATATATTAAATAATTTTCCAATAGATTAATTAGCGCAATGCCCGAATAATTCAATAAAAGTTTTAATCGTACTTCAATAATCTATGCCGCATTACGTACATAATTGATAAAATTTTCTAATTGTGTACTAAACAGATCTGACAAGTGGATTGCCATAATTTAATAGCATTCGTACTTCAAACAGAGACAGATAAAATAGGAATTTTGTGTGGTTAGTTGAAGAATATTTGAAGTGAGTTGATAATTGATTAGGATATTCTGAATCAATATTTGAAAAGTAATGTAGCACTAGTCTTGAAAAAAATGCAGGTTCTATGCATATATCAAACATATTTTTTAAATTGTACTTCAAACATGTATGTTCTATAAAAATTTGAAATATGGCATTGCATTAAATAATGGTGGTCTGTTAAAATGATAATGAAGACTACCAGAAGCACAATATAAATGTTTTCATTGTACTTCAAAACTTCATGTAGCGTTACTCTATAAATAAATGATATGTTCTATACATATATTAGACATTAGTGATTCGCAAAAGTAATATTTAAAATGGGCATATAAATTAATAGAATTTTTTAAATCGTTCCCTAAAATTCCCTGGTCATATCCTAAATAAATATTAGGCTCGTTTTTCAAACGATTAATTAAAGCAATATCTGAACAAAGCCGATAATGCAATAAAAGTTTTTTTTGTACTTCAAAATTTATGAAGCTTAAGGTAATATATAAAATAGTTAAATATTTTAATCCTGTGTTTAATAGATTTAACAAATGGTCAGGTAAAAGAACGTCTAGGGAATGGACATTTTTTAATGAACTTCAAAAATTTTCTATATGGAAATGCATGTTTTCTACATATATTAAGCGTATTTTTCAAACGATTAGGCAAGCAATATCTGAATAGAGGCGATAAATCAATAAAAAAATTTATTTGTACTTCAAAAATTCATGAAGCATAAGCAACTATATAAATTAGTGATACGTTTAATCCTATATTAAATAAATTTGACAAGTAGTCAGTTAAAAAGACGTTCAAAGAGCGGGACTCTAGACGTCTTTTTTATTCAACTTCAAAAATTAATGCAGCATTTGTCTATAAGGAAGTGCATATTCTATACATATATTAAGCAAATTTTCGAAAATTAGTTAAATCAATATCTGAATAGAAGCGATAAATTAATAGGAGTTTCCATTTGCACTTCAAAAATTTATGAAGCATAATGTATTATATAAATTAGAGAAATATACTCTAAAAATGATTTGACAAGTAGATAGTTAAGGGGATGTCTAAAGAGCGGAACTCCTTTTTTGTTCTTTAAAAACTCATGTAGCATTCACCTCTAAGGAATTGCATCTTCTGTACATATATTCTTCAAACGATTAGTTAAAGCAATATCTGAATATAGTACATAATTCAATAATTTTTATTTGTACTTCAAAAATTCATGAAACATAAGATACTATATAAATGTAAATTAGTAAAATGTTCTAATCTTGTATTAAATAGATTTGACAAGTAATCACTTAAAGCGATGTCTGAAGAGAGGAATTTTATTATTGAAGTTCAAAAACTCATGTAGCATTTGTTTATAAGGAAACATATTTTCTACACACATATTATCCATGTTGTTGAAACAAATAGATTGGATTAGTTTGGGTTAGCAAAAACCGAATAAACCCGATAATTCAATTCTAGTTTTTTATTTGCACTTCATAATTCATGAAGCATAAGGCAGTAGATAACTTCGTTAAATGTTTTAATCCTGTATTTGAACGGATTTGACTGTGGTCAGTTAAAGAGACGTCTGAAGAGTGAAACTATTTTATTGAACTTCAAAAATATATGTATCATTCGTCTATAAGGAAATGTATGTTCTGTAAATATATTAAGCATGTTTTCGAAACGATTATCAATATCTGAATAGAGGCGATAAATCAGTAGAAGTGCTTATTTGTACTTCAAAAATTTATGAAACATAAGGTACTATATAAATTAGTGAAATGTTCTAATCCTGAATTAAGTAGATTTGACAAGCGGTCAGTTAAAGAGACGACTGAAGAGTGAAACTTTTTTTATTCAACTTCATAAATTAATGTAGCATTCGTCTATAAGAAAACGCATATTCTATACATATATTAAGCATCTTTTTCATTTCATGGATAATTCAATAGAAGTTGTTATTGTACTTCAAAAGGTCCTAATGCTACAAGGTACTCTATAAATTAGTGCTCTAATCATGTGTTAAACAGATTTGACAAGGGGCTAAGTAAAGTAATGTCCGGGAGTGGAAAAAACTAAAGCAATATTCGAATAGAGCCAAGGATAAAACGGATTTTTTTAAATTGTGCTTCAAATTTCATGTAATTTATCTCTCTAAATTTATTAAATGTTTTAATCATATATTAAAGAAATTTGACAAATGGCTCGTCGGAACCAAAATTTTAATGTAAATTTCTTAATTTAAACTATATGTAGCGTTCCTATGCTATACTAATGATGTACACTGCTTAGTTTAGTATGTGTAGCGATATTTGAAGCAGAAAGAAAGTTTTATATTTTTAAAACATAATAAGCAACTGTACTCATGCAGAACTAGCAATGAAAATAACAGCTTCAAATCAAAGAAAAAGGAAGCAATATTATTTAATTTTAATTATTGTTGTTTTAACCTATAAAGCTAATGCTAAAGATGGCAATTATAAAGCATTGTTGTGCAGATATAAATCAAGATTTATCTGAAGATTATCGGGCACCAAGTTTGGGTAAACATACAAAGACACATAAACCTTGGCAGTTAACTTAATAGATACATTACCATTAGCCAGATATCTCTTTTTCGGGAGACGAAGAAACAACGCGACAATGGCTAATGCGGGACCGTAAAACAGGAATTTCTACATTATTAATAGAGGCAATATTTCTTGCTACCGATCAGATTACCAACAGCGGACTATACTAATGTGGTGTGTAAATAGATCTATTAAAAGCGTAATTCCGACTCTCCGGCTAATGCTATTCTATTATTTAGCGAAGGCGAATTTAATGCTGCGGTACTGATTTGAGTTTAATACTCCTATTATTCCAATTTGTATTGGGAAAATTTCATCCACAAAAATGCTATCTTGAGCTTTTATGCGAATTAAGACTTGTCGAGTTTGATAATGATGCTTCTAAGAACACTTTTTCTGTCTCCAAAAAAATAGAGCTATAGGGGCGCTCAAAATATACGTAATTATCCTCGTAAGATTCTAAGCTTTCCCAATAAACTTCACTCTCCTTCACACTATGATTTATTAACTCATTTAGTGTGTTTTGTAATCATTATCTGGCTCTCATTTCTTTTCATTTTATAGAGTTTTCTGTCCTACTGGTCGTATTTCACGCGCTTTTTCTTTGAGTGCAAGACATTCGGTTTTAGCTTTCTCTATTAGCCTTTGGTTGGTTTGAGTTGATCGATTTAGAGCGTGGTAATGATCGAAAAATTACATTTCACAGTAAAACCAGATAATTGATTACAAATAAGTAACCGCTATATGCTCTTCATTTTTCAATTTAAAATATATAAAACCGATAATATTAGGACTAATTTAAAACTTGTTAAGAACATGCTACCGGATAAATTTTAAGTAAATAAAGGTGTAAAACGTAACGTCTAAAACGCTCTAATTAATCTCTCTTTGTCGAAAAGGAGCTTTATTTCGTTTCTTATCGGTTTACAGCCGGTGCCGCTTTAAGACGAATAGTTCGTTCCGCGAAAGCTGTCCACACTACAAAAACTCGTTGCCCCGGCTGGTTTGGACAGTTAGAATCGTTCTTGGAAATTTGCTTTATTTCCCTTGATATTCCGCAAACGGGAATGAAGTTGTTGTTTTCGAACTCAAGAGTCAAGGAATTTATATTCCCTATAATTACTTATAATGTCGTAATATGCTGAAGATCTGCTTACATGAATTTTTTAAGTAAAAACCAACAGTTGTTTGTTGATTGTTCCTAAATGAATTTTTGAAGCTCAATTTAAAAATTTCGTTAACATAATCGTCAACAACATGCCTCTTTTATAAACCAGTCATATGAAGGAACCTGGATTAAAACGTCATCAAAAACCTAGGCTTAACGGAATTTTATTTGACAAGTACTTTATCTGATGGACACATATACATATGAGCCATTGGCTTAATTTGGTTTATCTCGAATACATATTATATTTCTTTCACTTAGCGTATGAGCAATTTGATAATATTCACAGAACCAGACTTGTTGCTAAAATGGAAAATACCTATGCTAATTATAAAATCTATTGCTCCTAGGTAATGATTTTCAGGACCCAAGCGGTTTCGCTCTTGACGCCGGCCTTGTCGGGCAATTGTATTTCAACTCGGTCCGAGTTTATGACCCATTTTAGCTTGCCCTCGTTCCCCAGCAAAGATACGGCAGTGTCAGCGCGTTTAAACAGGTCCACCACAGAACCTAAGACTACCGTATTGTCTTGAGGCCATTCCAAATCGATCGCGTAGACTGCATTGTCGCGACTCGTGTACCTAGAATGAAAAATACATTTTTGAAATTCCTGCAACTGGTTGCTAGAAAGAATGATGCGCTCACCAAACATTTGAATTTACAGAGTCATTCTGGGCAGTCCAGGGCTGGCTGCTGTATATGGCTTCTCCGTTGATATTCAGCCAATCACCGAGCTGAGTGAGACGTTCTTCGAAAATTGGGTTGATGACGCCTTCTTTGGATGGTCCAATATTGATGAGAATATTACCTAAAATCGATTCGTTTAGTTTTACTTCATCTGTAGTGTATAGTACATCGCCGGTGCGCTTGCAAGCACAAATCATAGAAGACACGTGGAAGCAAAACTCTCCTTAACAACTTTTCTCGGAAATTGACATCAGATGCAGGAGGAGACTTTTCAAATTAAACATTGCATTTACGTGTCTCATATTATATTGTCTATATATCAAAAAATCCTTTTGAAAATGCCAAATTTTTTGAAATCTTAGGTAATATTGACTGCACAACATACAATGTCTTGAATTTACGTTACCTCCACAACTGATGGTCCTGGCAAGAACCGTTAACAATTCGATGGGTGTCATATAGTCAGATAATGGTGCGTTTCTCCTGTAGCCCCAGGACGATTTGTCAATGGTCATCGCGTTTTCCCATTTCTTATCTTGAAGCGTACCTATCGAGTTCAAGAATATGTGAAAGAGCAATTTACGTGATGCAAATAAGTAAATCAGTTTGTCTCATACCTGGATCATATCTGTCGTGACACGTAAAGTAATCACCGTGATGGCAGGGTATTCCATCGCCCCATCTATCGTTGACGACCACTTCGTCTTTCACCGGACTCTCGTTATACAGCCTGAAATAATATTCGATTTTAAATTTTCAAACTCGAGAATTTCGTGTTTTCTTTTTGTTGGATGATTTGTTTTGAAAATCACAAAATTAATCTGATGACAAGTGCGTAAGTTTTATATGCCGAATTCGTCTGTGAATATCAATAATTTGAACCTTGATTAGTCACTTTAATGGCTCGTTAAATTAATCAGGGTTTTAAATATGTCAATGCAAGTATGATATTAATAGAAGTATACAGGGAGATACACCATGAAATATAAAGAAAGATCAGAGAAGCCAAGCAGAAATAAATGAAAGAAAAATGCCAGGAAACAGGCACTGTTCAGTATACAAGTATTATTCCAACGGTGTAGGGACATGAATTGCGACATTTATACCTGCTTTGTAGACTACCAAAAGGCGTTTGACAAAATCCAACACCAGAAGATGATACAAGTACTGAAAGGCAATGAAGGAATGGATGATAAAGATCTCAGAATTATACAAAACTTGTACTGGAACAAGACAGCCACCATAAAAATCAACGCTGGAGATGAAACAACAGAGGCAGTTAACATTCTGCGGGGCGTACGACAGGGGTGTATCATCTCCCCTCTGATATTCAATCTGTATTCGGAAGAGATATTTAGAGAAGCTCTGGAAAACGATGAGAATGGAATTCTTGTAAACGATGAACGGCTAAATAATATCCGCTATGTAGATGATACCGTCATCTTTGCAGATAGTATAGAGGGTCTACAACAGCTAATGAATAAACTGAATGAAGTAAGTGAACGATATGGGCTAAAAATGAACATTAACAAAACAAAATTTATGGTCATAAGTAAAGAGAAGAAAGAAAACTGCCACCTATTTATCAAAAATATACCAGTAGAACGGGTATCCAAATTTGTCTAACTGGGAACCTTAGTAAACGAACAGTGGGACCACTCACAAGAAATCAGATGTAGAATAGAAAAAGCAAGAGATGCCTTCATCAAAATGTCTAAGCTCTTCAAAAGCCACAACCTCAAACTAGATATCAAAGTAAAAATCCTGCGTTGCTATGTGTTCTCCATATTATACTATGGCATGGAATCCTGGACATTGACTGAAGCAACACAAAAGAAACTCGAGGCCTTCGAGATGTGGCTCTACAGAAGGATCCTTAGAATATAATGGGTAGACAGAGTGACCAACGAAACAGTACTGGAAAGAATGAGGAAGGAAAAAGACGTGATGATCACGATTAAGAGAAGGAAACTGGAATATCTCGGGCATATAATGAAAAACGACTCCAAATACAAACTCTTAAAATCCATTCTCCAAAGAAAATTGTTTGAAAGGATAGGGCGCGGAAGAAGAAGGATATCATGGCTCAAGAACCTAAGGACATGGTATTCAAAACCCAGATAGCACAAGATATACGCAGGACATCCCGTTCATATCCTATTTATGTCGCACGTCCTGGGACATTGAAGATACATCCTTGGTACATACAATTCCTTAAATACGGTGTATATACTTTTGCAATATACTCGGAACATCCCAGTAATAGCTTATGAGATACGTCTTCTTACGGATATCTGCCGGCTATACAATTCCTTAAATACGTTGTATATACTTTTCCATCTTACATGGAATATCCCATTAATAACGCATTTAAGTACGTTTTCTTTTACGAATATCCGTTTATCCATTTTAATACGAGATTCAGAGTGCAAAAATAGTTTCCAGTTATGTAAATCTTGTATATTTATTTATTAAAAAACTTTAATAGTAATTGGAAATTCCGAGTTTATTTTACAAACAGAAAATCTGGGTTAAAATAAAAAAATCTATGTCGTAAAATTGCATGAAAACAGCTCGTACGCTCATGTCTATTTGTGAAAAGCGAAAATAGTCGGCGGCAATAATGTTGCGGTCAATTGTCAAAAGTTATCTTTTCGACATTTCAACAGTGACAGTGACAGTTCGTAGTTCTCGCATTCGTATGACGGGATTGATAGGTGGTTGATCCTGAATTAGAATTATAAAGATACATAAACCAAAACTACAAAATATCATTGGATTTTTACTACATTCCAGTGCGTTTTGGTAGGACAGAAATTTGTAGTTGACAGTGGAACAAAAAGACCCATATATTTGTGCGAGAAATCGATCGTCGTGTGGCTCAAAAGAGCTAAGGAACGCCAGGACAGATCAGAGAGAAAGTTTGCGACTAATATTAGTGATATGTGACACATTTTTTATTTCTTTAAGTTAGATACTTAGCTGCTGTTAGTCATTAAACCTTGGTGTAATATGTTCAATTTCGTACATATAAAAAAATTTAAATTATAATAATAACATTTTTATTTATTACAAACACCGTTATGTGCATGACATGCGCATCGCCGAGATTTTATATCCATAAGACGTATGTTAGCAATATACTGGAAATTTCCGTTTTTGCTACAGGATATCCTAATGATAGTTTATTGATGGTCCATGACCAAAACAATACATCCTTAGTATATTTAATATAGAATCCAAAAAGTTGCTTTATTAGGACATCCTTCCGATGTCCTATGCATGTACCATAGATAATGCCATATATCCCAGGGATGTATCTGCGGATATCTAAGGGATTTCCGAATTAGTCACATCAGATATCCCTGCGATGGACTATGGATAGCGTAAGCCGGTAACATACATACGCGGGACATACATGGATATCCTACGAGATATACTTGGGCTATATTTAGGACACATCTGTGCTATCTGGGAAACAACCACAGAACTGTTTAAAGCAGCAATTAACAAGGTCATCATAGCCAGGATGGTCGCGAATATTCGAAACGAATAAGCAATGTGAAAAAGAAGAAGAAGATGTATTGATCACTTTAGAGGTGACTAATTGGAGTTCGAAGCAAAAGAGAGTGATGCAAATAATTATCCTCCTATATTTAGATATTATTTTAACTGAAATCATGTAGATCCAATATTATAGCGTAGGATTATATAGTTGTAAAATATGTTGAATCTCGTGCAGTTTCTAGTGTTACTATTCTGGTTTACTAAGTGAGAGAAACAATATTGCTCCAGATCGCTTAAATAACAGAAACGAAATTTTTTTCCAGAAAATTGATGAGAATGGAATGAGCAAACTATTCCTGACACATTCTCAAGTTATTCAAACCAAGACCTTCGTCGAAGTTTATAGCCAGGTAATAACTACGTTTTTATCCAAGATAGTGGTCCGTTCTAACCCACCGTTCCCCTGGAGTATTCCACGTGGAATTATTTCTAAAAGAGAATGTATTGGGATACTCGAAATTTTTAATATGGAATTTGCAGGAAATAAATTGAGGAGAATAATATTACTCCAGATCCCTTAAAAAACAGAAAGGAAAGTTTTTCAGAAAATTTATGGGAATGGAATTAGCAAATTATTCCTGACACATTCTCAAGTTATTCAAACCAATACCTTCGTCAAAGTTTATAGCCAGGTAATAACTACGTTTTTATCCAAGACAGTGCTCCATTCCAACCCACCATTCCTCTAGAGTATTCCACATGGAATTATTTCTAAAAGAGTATGTAGGGATATTCGAAACTTTTAATAAGGAATTTGCAGGAAATAAATTTAGCTTTGCGCAGTTCCAGGTATTAATATTCTGGTTTACTCAGTGAGAGGAAACATATTACTCCAGATCGCTTGAAAAACAGAAAGGAAAATTTTCCAGAAAATTGATAGGAATGAAATAGGCAGATTATTCCTGACACATTCTCAAGTTATTCAAACCATCACCTTTGTAGAAGTTTGTAGCCAGGTAATAACTACATTTTTATCCAAGATAGTGCTCCGTTCCAACCCACAATTCTCCTGGAGCACTCCACGTGAATTTATTCCTAAAAGAGAATGTAAAGGGATATTTGAAAAATTTAATATGGAATTTGCAGGAAATAAATTGAGTCTTGCGCAGTTCCTGGTATTAATATTCTGGTTCACTCAGGGAGAAGAAAAATATTACTCCATATCGTTTAAAAGCAGAATGGAAAATTATTCAGAAAATTGATGGCAGAATATACTTGACATATTCTCAAGTTATTCAAACCAATATCTTCGTCGAAGATTATAGCCAGGTAATAACTACCCTTTTATCCAAGATAGTGCTCTGTACCAACCCACCATTCCTCTGGAGATGCCAGATGGATTTATTTCTAAAAGAGAATGTATAGGGAAATTTGAAACTTTTAATATGGAATTTGCAGGCAATAAATTGAGTCTTGCGCAGTTTCTGGTGATAATATGCTGGCTACTCAGTGAGTGGAAAAATATAACTCCAGATCACTTAAAAAACAGAAAGAAAAATTGTACAGAAAATTGATAGATATGGAATAAGTAGATTATTCCTGACACATTAATAAGTTATTCAAACCAACACCTTCGTCGAAATTTGTAACCAGGAAACCTTTTTATCCCACCCATCAATCCTCTTAAGTATTTCACACGGAATTATTTCTAAAAGGGAATGTATAGGGATATTTGAAACTTTTAATATGAAGTATGCTGGAAATAAATTGAGCCTTGCGCAGTTTCTGGTATTAATATTCTGGTTTATTCAGTGAGAGGAAAAATATTACGCCAGATCGCTTATATAACAGGAAGGCAAGTTTTCCAGAAAATTGATGGGAATGGATAAAGCAGATTATTCCTGACACATTCTCACTTTTAATATGGAATTTGCAGGAAATAAATCGAGCTTTGCGCAGTTCCAGGTATTAATATTCTGGTTTACTCAGTCAGAGGAAAAATATTACTCTAGAACGTTTATATAATAGGAAGGCAAATTTTCCACAAAATTGATGAGAATGGATAAAGCAGATTATTCCGGACACATTCTTAAGTTATTCAAACCAATACCTTCGTCGAAGTTTATAGCCAGGAAATAACTACGTTTTTATCCAAGATAGTGCACTATCCCAATCCACCATTCCTCTGAAGTATTCCACGTGGGATTATATCTAAAAGTCTATGTAGGGATATTCGAAACTTTTAATATGGAATTTGCAGGAAATAAATTG
>MU191296.1:4200-22294 GCA_016904865.1 Pissodes strobi | reverse complement strand
AAATTGAGCTTTGCGCAGTTCCAGGTATTAATATTCTGAGCTACTCAGTGAGAGGAAAAATATTACTCCAGATGGCTTATATAACAGGAAGGCAAATTTTCCAAAAAATTGATGAAAATGGATAAAGCAGATTATTCCTGACACATTATTAAGTTATTTAAACCAATAGCTTCGTCAAAGTTTATAGCCAGTTAATGACTACGTTTTTATCCAAGATAGTGTACCATTTCAATCCACCATTCCTCTGGAGTATTCCACGTGGAATTATTTCTAAAAAACTATGTAGGGCTATTTGAAACTTTTAATATGAAACTTGCAGGAAATAAATTGAGCTTTGCGCAGTTCCTTGTGTTAATATTCTGATTTATTCAGATCGCTTATATAGCAGGAAGGCAAATTTTACAGAAAATTGATGAGAACTGACAAAGCAGATTATTCCTGACACATTTTTAAGTTATTTAAATCAATAGCTTCGTCGAAGTTTATAGCCAGGTAATAATTACGTTTTTATCGAACATAGTGCACCATTCCAATCCACCATTCCTCTAGATTATTTTATGTGGTATTATTTCTCAAAGAGAATGTATAGGGATATTCGAAACGCTTAATATGGAATTTGCAGGAAGTAAATTGAGCTTTGCGCAGTTCCTGGTATTAATATTCTGGTTTACTCAGTGAGAGGAAATATATTACTCCAGATCGCTTGAAAACAGAAAGGAAAATTTTCCAAAAAATTGATGGGAATGGAATAAGCACATTATTCCTGACACATTCTCAAGTTATTCAAACCAACACCTTTGTGGAAGTTTGTAGCCAGATAATAACTACGTTTTTACCCAAGATAGTGCTCCATTCCAACCCACCATTCCCCTGGAGCATTCCACGTGGATTTATTTCTAAAAGAGAATGTAAAGGGCTATTTGAAAATTTTAATATGGAATTTGCAGGAAATAAATTGAGCTTTGTGCAGTTCCTGGTGTAAATATTCCGATTTACTCAGTGAAAAGAAAAATATTATTCCAGATCGTTTATACAGTGTGTCCAAAAAAGTATGCAACATATGGGAAACTTTTTTATTATTGGTTTCTCAGAAAATTTTATTCTTGATGAAAGTTGGTGCTTGCCCTAAAACAGTAAATGTGTATTTCAAAATTTCCGTACTATTTTTAGTGCGGGCGCAAATGTCATTTTTCCGAAATCGCGTCAAGAGTAAAGTACCTTAATTTATAAAGATACAGCAAAATTTTATAAGGAAAAGTTCTTCCAAATTAAAAAAGTAATCTAAATATGAAATTTGAGTTAAGTACATCAACTTTTAATTTTTCTTTTTTTTTCTCGATTTTTTTCTTAAACGTTACGCCACTGGAGAATGTTATGTTCTTTTGTTATTAGTATACTTGCCAAGTAACTTAAAAATTTATTTATGATAGAAATTAGTTACATAGTTGCATAATGTTGCAGTTTTTCCAGATATAATAGCCAGTTTAGGTATCAGTGTGTTGCAAACACATTCATACACTTTTGATTCAAAATTTTTTCCACTCAAAATCATGAATAGATCCACCTCCCTTCATTTCATGTAAAACAATTAATAATTTATTTATCTTTTGCACCCGATGAGTAAAATATGCCCAAGTATCCTAAAAAGCCATATAAAATATTTGGTCTTGAAGAGTAGGCCATGCATTTGGAATAAAAACAAATAAATAGCAATAATTTTACTTCGCTCTGACATATAAAATTAATTATTATTGAGTCAGTCATTCCAATTGTATTTTGTAATAATTATTGTGGACAATTATTTTGGACCAAAATCGTTTAAATATATTTGCAACACACTGATACCTAAACTGGTTTTTATCTCTGTAAAAACTGAAACATTATGCAACTATGTAACTAATGTCTACTTTAAATAAATTTTAAAGTTGCTTGGCAAGTACACTAATAACAAAAGAACAAAGCATTCACCGATGGCATGGCGTAACGTTTGAGGAAAAAATCGCTTAAAAAAAGGGAAATTAAAAATTGATGTACTTAACTCAAATTTCACATTTAGATTACTTTTTTAATTTGGAAAAACTTTTCCTTATAAGGTTTTGCTGTATCTTTATAAATTAAGGTACTTTACTCTTGACGCGATTTCGGAAAAATGACATTTGCGTCCGCACTAAAAGCAGTACGTAAAATTTGAAATACTCATTTACTGTTTTAGGGCAAGCACCAACTTTTATAAAAAATAAAATTTTCTGAGAATCCAATAATAAAGAAGTTTCCCATATGTTGCATACTTTTTTGGACACACTGTATAATAGGAAGGCAAATTTTACAGAAAATTGATGAGAATTGATAAAGCAGATTATTCCTGACACATTTTTAAGTTATTTAAATCAATAGCATCGTCGAAGGTTATAGCCAGGTAATAATTACGTTTTTATCCAACATAGTGCACCATTCCGAGTTGCTACGGGATTTGGCCCATCAAATCCCATCGTCCTCCCCCAGGCTGGAGAACACCGAAGTACAAAGTCTGGAGCTGATCAATGACAGTTTGTGACAAGAGGGGCTGCATTGTATTAGCTGGCAGGGACGTCAAACTGGTGAGGGCAGTTTGATTACGGGGAGTGACGCCCCCGCCATTCCGAGCTGCCACGGGATGTGGCCCATCAAATCCCATCGTCCTCCTCCAGGCTGGAGAACACCAAAGTACAAAGTCTGGAGCTGATCACTGGGGAGTGACCCAACAAACCCTATTTTTACCCCTGTCAGACTAGGGACCACCAAAGGAAAGAGTCTGAGGCCGATGCATCCAGTGGAAGCGGCCGTAGGTGGTAGATGCATACGCCTACTCGCATCGTCCGGTGAAAGACCACCCCACCAGAACTGGGAGGCGCTAAGTGGTTTCCCCGAATCACGTTCCGTTTCCGCGCTGGTGGTTCCGGGTTCCACAGTAGGAATATAATAATATGGACATGATGGTGCTTCCAGGATCAAAATATTCCGGAGGTAAACCCCCCGGCCATTCGGATCTCCGGGCGCTGGGTGGCCCTGGGAGCCCTTCATTCCGCATTTCACAGACAGCAAAGATACCGAACCAATTTAGAATTGATTTCTGCAACATAAGAGGCCTAAATACAAACATAAATTCGGTACACCAACATCTACAAGCAAATAGACCACACATACTAGCCCTTACAGAAACACAAGTATGTTCTACAACAACAACAGTGAACTACCCTTATCCTGGTTACGACTTACATACCCGATTTAGAAATAAGTTCGGAATATGCCTTTTTGTCCGAAGCGACCTTTCATGTCACCGAGAGGAAACACTCGAACCGAACAACCTTGACGTCATGTGGCTCAAGTTCACCGCCAAGGGATTAACCAAGTTTATATGTTGTCTCTATCGCCCTCCGAGCGATAGAGCCTACCAAAGCTTTTTTTCAACACTAGCTACCACTTTTGACTCAATACAGGTTGATCACCCCAGTTCAGAAATAATCGTTCTGGGAGACTTCAATGCCCACAACACCAACTGGCTCAAACATCACAACAAGACCGACAACGAAGGTAGAGAGGCTGAAGCATTCGCCATCAGCTGCGGGCTTACTCAAATTGTAGACGAACCAACTCGAATCTCAGAGAGGGGCGAATTCGCCGCCCTCCTGGATCTTTTTCTAACCACCAATCCTGACCAGTACACAGTTACAGTTGGTCCGCCATTAGGTACTTCCGACCACAAACTTATTACAACGGTTTGTGAATTGCCACTCATACAGAAGGATCCACCATTGCCTCGCAAAATCTGGCATTACAATTCTGCAAACTGAGACGATCTAAGGGAGTTCTACCTAGATTTTCCTTGGCTCGACGTCTGCTTTGGCGCTGACGACCCGTCAGTCTGCTGCGAAAAGATCACGCAAGTAATCTCCTCAGGAATGGAAGCATACATCCCAAATTCCATCAAGTTACCATCAAAAGGAAAACCCTGGTTCGACAGAAGATGCGAAAGAGCTGTGGGTAGGAAACAGCAAGCCTACAAGTACTGGCAGCAAAATCAGACCGCTGAAAATCGCAATTATTTTGTCGAAGCGAGAAACAAATGCAAGCGTGTTATCGACGAAACTAAGGACAAACACAATCAAAGGATCAGGAATAAACTTTTGCAATGCCCCAGTGGCTCCAGGAATTTCTGGTCGGTAGCAAAGGCAGTAAGTAACAACTTTACAGAAACGTCTCTCCCACCTTTGACGGACGAACGTGGCATCACGGCGACTACAGCCAAGGAAAAAACAAACATGCTCGCCAAAATGTTTTCTTCGCACTCTACCTTGGACGTCCCCCAAGGCAAGACTCTCCCCACCTATGGCAGAAGTCAAATTCCATCACCGTGATATTCGTAAAATTCTTAAAAATCTAGATACGCAAAAGGCATCAGGACCGGACGGAATACCTGCCATCGTGTTAAAGAACTGCGCCAACGAACTAACACCCGTTTTTTCCAGGCTTTTTTCTCTGTCTTACGGAAAAGGGATTTACCCATCTTCTTGGAAAGTCGCTCGAGTGCAACCTGTTCCAAAAAAAGGCAAGAAAACCACGTCCTCAAACTATCGTCCAATTGCCTTGCTTCCAATAATCTCCAAAGTCATGGAACGTGCAGTCAATCAGCAACTACTCAAGTACCTCGAGAACAACAAAATAATCAGCGATAATCAATACGGCTTCCGCAAAGAGAGATCGACAGCAGATATATTGGCATATGTCACTCATATATGGAGTAGGGCAATTGAGAACTACGGAGAGTCTCGAGCGATTGCGTTGGATATTTCAAAGGCATTCGACAGAGTTTGGCATGACGGACTGCTCAACAAACTACCGTCCTTTGGACTGCCAGCCTCTCTGTGCAGCTGGCTTGCCAGTTTCCTTAAGAGCCGATCTCTGCACGTTGCAGTCGATGGACACATCTCGGACACATTCACCATCAACGCGGGCGTGCCTCAGGGCGCAATACTTTCACCAACTCTGTTCCTCATCTATATTAATGACCTGCTGACCGAAACAAATAATCCTATTTACAGTTTTGCAGATGACAGTACCCTTGTCTCCCACTTTAGATCAGAAAAACCCTTCCCAGCGACTGAGACAATTAATCAAGACCTGGAGAAAGTTCAAACTTGGGGCGACCGAAATTTGGTACAGTTCAATGCAGCAAAGACCCAAGCAGCCACGTTTACCAAGAGGGCCAATACAGCGGGCCCTGACATCATTATGGCAGGATCGACCATTCCTTCATCCTCGTCAATCGGACTGCTGGGTATCTCGGTCAACAGCAATATATCCTGGCATGACCACGTTGCTAACATCGCAAAATCAGCCTCCCAGAAGCTTGGTGCGCTATTTCGCAACAAAAAACTCTATACACCGCAGCAGTTGCTCTTGCTCTACAAAGCGCAAATAAGACCGTGCTTAGAATATTGCTCACATATCTGGGGTGCCGCACCAAAGCACACCCTAAAGCTGCTGGATTCCATTCAGAAGAGAGCTGTGCGTCTCGTCGGCGACCCGGAGTTGATCCGGAATCTGGATAGTCTGGAACATCGCAGACATGTAGCCGAGATATCTCTGTTTTACAGATACTTTCACGGCAGATGTTCCCAGGATTTGGTTCGCCTCATCCCGCCCCTGGCAGCTCCTGTCAGACAGTCACGACAGACGGCAAGAGCGCACCAGTTCGTCGTACAATTGGAAACACCTAGAACATCGCTTTACAAGAACTCCTTTGTCTGGCGCACTGCATCACTGTGGAACTCACTCCCAGGACATCTGTTTCCCACTAATTACAACTTACAAATATTCAAGAGCCGTGTCAATCAACATCTTCGCACACACACCGCTCGTCGAGCGCCATAGGGTCTCCCTTTAGTGTGTGTGCCACTGCCATAAAAAAAAAATCCAATCCACCATTCCTCTAGATTATTTCATGTGGAATTATTTCTCAAAAAGAATGTATAGGGATATTCGAAACCTTAATATGGAATTTGCGGAAAATAAATTGAGCTTTGCGCAGTTCCTGGTATTAATATTCTGGTTTACTCAGTGAGAGGAAATATATTACTCCAGATCGCTTGAAAACAGAAAGGAAAATTTTCCAAAAAATTGATGGGAATGGAATAAGCACATTATTCCTGATACATTCTCAAGTTATTCAAACCAACACCTTTGTCGAAGTTTGTAGCCAGGTAATAACTACGTTTCTATCCAAGATAATGCTCCGTTCCAACACACCATTCTCCTGGAGTATTCCACGTGGATTTATTTCTAAAAGGGGATGTATAGTTATATTTGAAACTTTTAATATGAAATTTGCAGGAAATAAATTGATCCTTGCGCAGTTTCTGGTATTAATATGCTGGTTTACTTAGTGAGAGGAAAAATATTACTCCAGATCGCTTATATAACAGGAAGGCAAGTTTTCCAGAAAATTGATGGGAATGGATAAAGCAGATTATTCCTGACACATTCTCAAGTTATTTAAACCAATACCTTCGTCGAAGTTTATAGCCAGGTAATAACTACGTTTGTATCCAAGATAATGCACCATTCCAATCTACCATTCTTGTGGAGTATTCCACTTGGGATTATTTCTAAAAGACTATGTAGGGCTATGTAGGGCTACTGCGTGATTATCCAAGATAGTGCACCATTCTAACCCATAATTCCTCTGGAGTATTCCACGTGGAATTATTTCTAAAAGAGTATGTAGGAATATTCGAAACTTTTAATATGGAATTTGCAGGAAATAAATTGAGCTTTGCGCAGTTTCTGGTATTAATATTCTAATTTACTCAGTGAGAGGAGGAATGCAAATTTTACGGAAAATTGATGGAAATGGAATAAGTAGATTATTCCTAACACATTCATAAGTTATTCAAACCAACACCTTCGACGAAGTTTGTAGCCAGGAAATAACTACGTTTTTATCCAAAATGGTGCTCCGTTCCAACCCACCAATCCTCTTAAGTATTTCACATGGAATTACATCTAAAAGAAAATGTATAGGGATATTTGAAAACCTTTTAATGTGAAATTTTCACGGGATAAAATAAAGCAAGTGTGGCATAATATCTCTAAATTCTATTTTGCAGTCTATCATGAAGAGGCAACCCGGCATATTTTCCGATAAAAATCTTTTGCGCTCATGGAGCATTTTCTAAATAACTTCTAAACAGTACATTAAATGCAATACCATGAATACCTTAGAGCTGTTTTCGTAGAATGAAAATAAATTTTAGAAAATTGCCTTATTTAAAAAGAAAACTATGTCGCTTATAACACTGCGTTTTCAATATACGTAATTTTTAAATTTATCGAAATTTATTGAACTTTGAAAATCCAGAGAAGGCTCGAAGATAAACTATTTAAATTTGATAAACATGTAGTTTAATCTACAGAATGTTTAAAATTTAAGAAAAAAAAACAATATTAATTATCCACTAACCATGCTAAGAAATCGGTGGACTCCCAATAAGTATCATTCGCCTCCCAGTCGCCGTCCGACCATATAACTGATGGTTGGTAGTTGTTGACCAATTCCTTTAATTCTGGTATAATTTTATTGTTAACAAAATGTTGCGTTTGAAAGTCGCTTTCTTTATCGGCCAAGTATAGAGGATTGAACCACTCGTACATGGAATGGTAGAGACCGAATTTTAGGTCGGCTTTTCTCACTGCTGCCCCAAGCTCTCCTAAAATATAATACATATTGTCCAATAATTGATATTCATCATTCATGCTTATTATTAGCCTCTTAGCCGATCATTAGAGTCTATCATCGCATGGATTCTAAAATCTTAATATGGATGCCATGCAATGCACTAAGCTGCATTAAATCTGTTACTGAAGTAAGTAATTTGTCATTAAATTTATACTATTTTTAACTATATTTTGTCTCTTGGCTAAAGACAATTTATAGTTAAGAATTTTCAGGCAGGGTCGAGTAGCTACTATTTTTACTGCGCTCCCTGTTCCGCTTATACTCTAAAACTATTTCGGAATGTTAGCTATGCTTTTACCATAATTTCATAAAGAAGCTGCAAGAATATGCTAGCGAGCTAAAATATCAAAATAGAGCATACAATTTAAAAAATGGCTTGCTAGTGTATAATAAATATTATGTTAATAATTGGGGAAATTTTCATACCTACGAGATCCCTATGTGGTCCAATATCTTTGGCATTCCAACTGAAGGAGTACTGCGACGGCCAAAGGGTGAAACCTTCATGATGTTTACTGGTCAGTACCACATACCTACAAAAAATCACCATTTATTTTTTTTAAGGCGAAAAGCACATCATCAGTGTCCAGCTACAAATTGAATTTCTCGTTTCATTTAACGAACAATTTAATTTTAATTATCCTTACTCACTTTGCTCCTGCCTTTGCGAAAATTTCCGCCCATTGAGTGGCATTGAAAAATTCGGCTGTAAAGTCTCTGGCAAATTCTTGATAGGAGAATCCTGGAGGGAAGTTGTTCGTTATGTATTCGTTAATTTCCTCTGACGCTGAAAATGAAGTGATAATGATATAATACGTATAAGCATAACGCGGTTTGAATGTTTGTCTCATTTATACGCCGCAATTAATTTTCCCGAAGCGGATAAATTGCTGCCCCCCCCGAACTATACGCGTATCTGGCTACAGAGTTGAGACGCATCTTAAACAATATATTCCAGTTTTGGCATGAATGGTTAATACGCCACTCCCATATAATCGAAATAAGTTTCCGTCTGAAAGGCGTCTTCATTCCTGCTTTCCCTATGATTTAGATAGTTTGGTCATATTTTCTTTGACTAGTTGAAACTTCTACTTGATTTGATTAGATAAGTTGTTACCAAATTATATGTCCTAATTAATATGGTCAGAATTAACCAAACGCGACCCACACATTACGTCTCTTGGTATGGTACTTGGTTTTTACGCTATAACATATTTTAAATATACCTACAATTAGTGTAGCCGAATTTCACTCCAATTTGACTATAAAATTGATTAACATCTTAAGCAGCATGTTAGCCTTTTGCTCACAAATGGTTAATACGCCCATATGATCGATTTATATCGGCCATATTTTATTTGAGTCGTTGCCTGTCATTTCAATTGCAATAGCCAATGTCCATTTATTGGATAGTTGGGATTCTACCTGGTTCATACGCCATAATTAATTTGGACAATATGTAAAATATGCTAGTCCGAATTATACGTCGTTCTGCCAAAAATTTAGAAACTTCTTAACCAATATAGTACGCCTAATGGACACAAATGGTTGATACGTCCCGTCAATACCTCTTTCTGTATATTAGATATGTATGGCCATATTTTTATTGGATAACTGAAACTTTTACTTTATGAAAATTGATATTGATAAAGAAGTTGTTGTCAAATTTCCAGTTTAGTCGGATATTAACTACTTGATGGAGATCGATTTAAATTGGTAATATGGTCAGAATTCCACTTAGTTGCTTTCCGTAGACAGAATAAGACACGTTTTATCATCATACGCCATGAAACGGATATATTTCTGACTCAATATTACGTCTAATATTTCTTATCAACGCAAATCATTAATACGCCCATAATTTAGCCATATTTTGTTTCAATATTTAGAGCTTCTACTTGATGAATCCTATTGTAATAGATATCTTTAGTTAAATATTCTCTTTAATTACTTATTGTAATAATATGACGCGTTTGGTTTATACGCCATAATCAATTTTTACCATACAGACAAATGACTGTCCCGATTTATGCGCCCCTCTAGCTAGAGTTAAGCCCATCACCTCAATTCTGAGCCCAATTGGTCAATACGCCCCTCCTAAAATATTTAAAGGGGCTCTCATTTCAACGGTTTATTCAGTAAGTCTTAAATTAGCTATATTTTTTGGGATAATCTGATTGATGAAAATCGAGTTAAGATCAAATTTCTGCTTTTATTGGATATTTAAGAAATATACTTGAGGCAACGCGTTGTCAATTTGCCTTTTTAATTTTCTGCGCCATTAAGGATACGAAAAATGGCTTACCCGAATTTTACGTCTTTTTGGTTACATGACGTCTAATATTTCAACGTAGGCATAAATGGTTAATACGCCCCTTCAATATCATTTAGCGAGAAAAAGCGTGATAATACTTACTTAGTGTATAAGCCATAATTAATTTGGAAGATACGTTGAAAATTCCTAGCCCACATTACACGTCATTCTGAATAGAATCGAGAAACATATTAACCAATATATTAAGTCTAGTAACTCTTTTGAACCCAAATGGTTTATACGCCCCTCCAATATCATTTAAGAAGAGAATTGCTTCTTCAGTCACTCCTTCTGTAGCATTTCCAAACATTACACGTTACTTGGTTTATACGCCATAATTAATTTGGACGAGACGCTAAAAATTACTAGCCCAAATTACACGTCATTCTGAATAGAATTGAAACATCTTAACCAATATATTACGCCTAATAACTCTTTTGAACACAAATGGTTGATACGCCCCTTCAATATCATATAACAAGATTTCCACTCCTCCTCAATCATTCTCTCTATATGGTTGATATATGTTCGGCCATATTTTTATTGGATAGCTGAAACTTTTACTTTATGAAAATCGACATCAGTAGTCAAGTTTTTGGGAAATTTCCATTTTAGTAGGATATTTAGGGCATCTTCTTGAAGGAAATCGACTAAAATATCAAGTGTTGCCATATTTGCATTTTAGCTACTTTTTTGTATACTATTTGCCGTAGTTGATTTTTATGAAATAAATATTGGTCTGACCCGAATTATGCGCCCATATAACTAGAATAGCGGAACGGATTTATTACGCCTTTTATCTCTTTTGGAGACAAATCATTAATGCGCCCATTCAATATCATTTAGCGAGGTTTTTGTTTGATAGGAATTTTCAGTTCCTGTTTCTGTATAATAGTTTAGTCATATTTTCTTTCAATAGTTGAAGTCTCTACTTGATGTAATCCGATTGCTATAGATATGAGGTTGTCAAATTTCCTATTTAATCACTTGTTGTAAACAAAATATGACTCGTTTCGTCATAGCATTTGCTTGGTTCATACGCCGTAGTTAAGATTTATGAAATGTATATGTAGCTGATTCGAATTATACGCCCATCTAAATAGAATTATTGTGAAAAACCTTAACCCACATATTACGCCTATAACCACTTTTAAACATAAATCATCAAATTTGCGAGGTTTTTGTTGAAAGACATCTGTTTCTGTATAATTGAGATAGTTTAGCGATATTTTCTGAAATTTCAACTTGCTGGAATCCGATTGCAATAGATATGGTGTTGTCAAATTTGCTCTTTAATCACTTGTTGTAAACAAAATATGACGCCTTTCGTCATAGCACTTGCTTGGTTCATACGCCGTAGTTAATATTTATGAAACGTATATGTGGCTGACTGGAATTATATGCTCGTCTAACTAAAATTGTGAAAAATCTTAATCCATATATTACGCCTATAATCACTTTTAAGCATAACTCATCAATACGCTAATTAAATATCATTTTGCGAGGTTTTTGTTTGAAAGACGTCTGCAGTCCCTATTTCTGTATAATAGAGATAGTTTAGTGATATTTTCTGAAGTTTATACTTGCTGGAATCCAATTGCAACTTGCAATAGATAAAGTGTTATCAAATTTCCTCCTTAATTACTTGTTGCAACCAAAATATGACGCCTTTCGTCGTAGCATTTGATGGTTCATACGCCGTAGTTAATATTTATGAAACGTATAAGTGGCTGACTGGAATTATATTCCCGTCTAATTAGAATTGTGAGAAATTTTTACTCATATATTACGCCTAAAATCACTTTTCAACACAAATCATTAATACGTCCATTAAATTTCATTTAACCAGATGTTTGTTTTTTAAGGGCATCTTTAGTCCTTTTTTTTATATGATGGAATTAGTTTAGCCAATTTTGTTGATAATTGAAGCTTCTACTTAATGTAATCCGATTACAATAGATATGCTGCTGCCAAATTTCCTCTTTATTCACTTGTTGTATACAGCATAACATTTGTTTTGTTTGTACGCCATAAGTAATTACAAATAAAGAACTGACTCGATCTATACGCCATTCTAGCTGGAGTTAAGAAACATTTTAAGCCTAATAAATCAAATTTGGACTCAATTGGTCAATATGCCTTACTGAAATTATTTAATGGCGCTCTAGTTTGAACGGTTTATTCCATTAGTATATCTGTGTGATTGACATATTATAGTTTCGCTATATATTTTTGGGATGAAGAAGAGAGTCCTAAACTCTATGAAAAACAAAAATTCTTCTGAAGAGGTCAAACTTTCAGCTAAGATTTTCCTTAAGTCGCCTGACGTAACTTTGACGACACTTACTGACGCAATCAATGTTTCGTGAATGATGGGTACATTTTCGAACTGTCTAAAATCAGCCAAAGTTATCCCTATTCATAAGGGTGGCAATCTGGAACTTCAGACTCATTTCTCTTCTGTCCACTCTATCAAAGCGGATTGAGAAACTGGTTAAATTTCGTGTCATGTCTTATCTGAGGCCAAATAATATCCTTGTTGTTGTTGCTGTCATTCGAGAGAAAGAAGCTTTTATTAATGATGCCATTAAAGAATTATCACCATTTCAGCTCAGTCTGGATGATGATAGGAAATTGCAAATTACCTATCAAATGCATTTTACTATGCTAGATGGAAAAGTTAGCAATATACTGTCCATCACAAATTCCACTGCACCTGCTATATTTATGGAGCAACACCCAAGTTGATGAATATACCAACGGTTACTAAACGGCCTGCAACAATCGCCCATTATCGCTTTGGTTTATCCACCTTGCATGCCTGGATAAGGTGTCTCGAATGCGTGCTTCATATTTCCTATCGATTGCCTTTCAAAACATGGCAAGTGAAAGGACCAAATAAAGCAGCATTCGCTGAAAATAAAAGCAGGATTCAACATGAATTTAAATGTCATCTAGGTCTTGTCGTGGATAAACCGAAGCCAGGCTATGGATCGTCGAACGATGGAAATACCGTGAGGAGATTTTTTGGAGCTTCCGCAATTAGTTCCGAAATTACCGGTATTGACAAATCTTTAATAGATAATTTATATGTTATTTTAAGAGTAATCAACAGCGGCCATAAAGTACAATTCAAAGAATTTAAAATATTGTGAATGATACGTTCAATATGTACTTAAAATTGTACAGTTGGTATTACATGCCTAGGAGTAAGCATAAGATTTTAGTACATGGCTGTGATATCATTAAGTGCTTTAATTTACCTATAGGGCTTTTGTCGGAAGAAGCTTTGGAAGCTCGACATAAAGACATTCGGAAACATCGATTGCATCACACCCGTAAAATAAGTAGAAAACATACAAATGCCGACCTAATGCAACGTCTTCTGCTTAGCTCAGATCCTTTGATTTCCAGTTATCGCACACCTACGTCTACAAGGTCCATAGGAAATATGGCAGATATTGCAAAATATATCGAAACCACCAGAACAGTCGAAACTTTCACCGAATTGGGAATTCCTAGAGATATTCAGTTTAGTGATAGTGAATCCGACCAAAGTGACGATAACGAGTCCGAATAAGTATAAGTAATTAAAAAAACATAGATTGTGCTACCGACCATGTACTAAAACACCTGTTATCCTTGTTGACAAAGTAATGGTTTTCGACATATTATTATTATTACTTATAGCCCAGTAGCATATGAATTGGACCAAAGAGATATATTGACACAACGTTGAATTTCTGAACTAATCTTTATTTATTTACAATAACTCTGACAAAAACAACTAAGATAATTTGATGCTATATGGTATCAACAACTAATCAACAATATTTGCTATTTAGTTCAGTTACTACAATAAAGCAGAAGTGCAATATTTGTTGATATATCTCCTTGGCCCAGTTCATATACGACTGGGCTCGTATACAGTGCCATTATTGATGCAATACATTATTCATGCAATTATTGAGATATTGGAAAAAATTTACAGCAGATCAGCTCAGCATAACAAGTGACAAAAAAGGCACTGTGGCATATGTCACGTGACAACTGTCATGGCGGCGAATTTAAAAATTCCACCTTAAATATGCGGAAAGTGAGGTAAGACGACCAGATATTAAAAAATGTCTAAGATAAAAGTTGTTCAGAATTAAATTTTACCCCTATATGCAAATTTTCAGAAAAATATGACGTCAGTTTTTTGGACTTTTGCCATATAGGTTTAAAATTGAATTCTGAACAGTTTTCCTCTTTGACATTTTTTGATATCTGGTCACCTAACCTCACTTTTCGCATATTTAAGGTGGAATTTTTTAATTTCCCGCCATGACAGTTGTCACGTGACATATGTCATAGTGCCTTTTTTGTCATTTATTATGCTGACTTGATTTGCCATAATTTTTTTCCTAAATTTCAATAGTAAAAAAAATCCCATTTGTTGCAAACTTTTGGATGGCACTGTATATTATATTGTTCCTGTTATTAAGTTTATATCTATTAATTATCCGTTTAAATTATTGTTTTAAAGTCTGACCTGTGTTGCCTAAACTGAAAAAGGTTTATGTTTTCTGTTGTTAACTGTTAATATTGTTTTATATATTGTTTGTTATATATTGTTTAATATGTGTTTTGGTTATTTCAAACCACTTATAAAAATTCATACCATTTATTAATAAATAAAAATATTGTTATAGTTTGTGCTCTTTATTAGCTTTAAGACCTTTGGTAAAATTCTGTCTTAGGCAAAAAAATGGTTCTTTAAGGTGACAAGGAATATAAATGGTTTCTTTTGAATGAATGGATATCGTTGCTTAAATCCTCGTATTCGCTCACTTATAAGACACTAATGACGTTATATTCAATGGAAATTCGTTTGTTTCTCATTATTACCAAGCACTAGCAGAAATAATTTCAATCAAAAACAAGTCATTAATGTCAAAAGGTAGAAAAATACAAATGATCGTGCGATGCTTTCCATTTTCTATAATTTCAATAATAGGGTCCCTAACCTACCTGCTCAAAACCGTTCCAGGTCTATTTATATCTTTTTTCAGAATAACTAAAACTGTTATAGAGGAAAATGTTAAGCTCTTTAATTAAAGAAAAAATTTAACTTTGACTCAATATTACAAACTTTTTCAATTTCGGGATAAACGACAATATACAGATTTTTATTACTATCCAGAAATTACAGTCCTTATCAAATGAGGTAAGGTCTATCCAGACATATCAAATATTGCCAAAAACAAGTTCCCAGCTTTTCTTCAACATGTTTTTCAAGTAATCTGGAAAATATCTTTCCAAAATTGCTACACTTCAATTTTGACTTCAAATTCTTGATCCCTGACCTCAAAAACCCCCGAGTACCAAATTTTAGCCAAATAACGTCAATGACGAGACTGCAATGATTTTTGTCCCATTATCCCATATAAACGAAGCACTGTGCGTCGTCAGCGTGTCTTCGTGGGCTCTGGGTCCTCTGAATATGGGTCGATAATCTGGGGAGTGCCGCAGGATTCTGTTTTGGGTCCCATACGTCACAAATTTTGACATTCAGGAAAAATTCACTTTATTTGCAGATGACACCACAGTTCTCTGGCATAGCCCTAACAGTGAGTCCTTGCGCTTAACCTCGTGGGCGGGCCTTCACAGAATAAAGGTTTGGTTTGACTCAAATCGCCTGTCACTAGACTGTTGTGTTTTAGGAGTGACCTCGGGAATGTGTCGGTTGGCGGTGTATAGCCATTGAATGAACTCTAGTTTGAGAACCACATAGTTGATCTTGCTAACAAAATAACAAGTGGCTGCTTTGCTGTGAGGGTGGCGGCTGAGAAGCTTGGCGCAGCAGTTGGTAGGTCTCTTTACTTTGCCCTTGTCGGGTCACGTCTTCGCTACGGCATCTGTTTCAGGGGTAATGCTAGCAATAATTATCTTATCCAGTTACTCTTTATAATACAAGAAAAGGCTCTCAGATACATATGCAGTGCAAAAACCGCGCGCCCTCTATTCATTCAGGAGAGAATCCTCCTCCTTACAGTGACTTGTACTTATATACTGGAAATTGCTAGCCTTCTAGTTTTAAATCGGTATATGATCATGGCAGAAAACCCCAGGTATATGACGCGTCAGCAAAACAATTTACATCTGCCCATCCCTACATCAACTCTAACGCAGAAATTAATTTTTTTTTGAGGGTGCAAAGGTGTTCAACCACCTTCACTCAGGTATTTTAGGCGGCAGCTGAGACAGTTTTTGGTGGAGAGGGGCTATTATAGTAAATCTTTAGTCTGTAATTATGTATATTTTATATTGTGTTCTGAAATATTTTTAAACATATTATGTTTTCCTGTATCTACTTCTAATCGCGCTTTAGTATTGTATACTGTATTAGGATTTAAGAGATTTGTTACTTCTATTTTGCTTTATTAACAACAATTTTTTGTTCTAACAATAAAGCGTATTTTGACTTTGACATTGAATTATATGTCATAATTATGATGATGCGAAAGAATGGCTTATCCGAATAATACGGCTTTCTGATTAGGCTTGTGGAACATCTTAACAAATACATGACGCCTGGACACAAATGGCTAATACGCCTCTTCAATAATATTTTGCAAGAAAAGAGTTTCTTCAGTCACTTTCTGGATGATTTCTTTAGATAGATGTTATGAAACGCGTTTTGTTTTGTTCTTTGCAAATAATTAAAATTAATCAGTACCAGATGCCATATGGTCTCGCCAACGTTATTATCACACAGTAACATACATACTTGAATAGTTAATTTATTTTATTAGATAAGCTAATATGTAATAAAATAGTAAAATAAACATTATATAATAATATAATTTCTAATCTGCTTTAACTATCTTGACCTTTGGGTTTTGGGTCAAAGATAAGACCTAAACCACATATTATAAACAAGCAAGTTCCAGGAACATATTTTCTGCATTTTTTGAAAGTTTTTAAGTTGCTTCAGTCTTAAAAATATATAAAGTGCATGCAGTAGTAAAGGATTTATCTCTTTTTCCGAAAATTGATTATTGTGAAATTCGTAAGAAAAATTTAATTTTCCAATATACAATACAATCATTTTGAATTTAAATAATTATAAATGCCTCATTAGCTACATGGAGCTGAAATTTGAATTGATATATTACACACAGAAAAAAGTTTTATTTCTAGTGATAAAAGGCAGGTAGTAGGGAAAGAAATCGACATATTTTAATATTTTCGTTTTCGTCTGATTGTAAGAATACCCGCTTATTGCAGCTAATATTCTCAAAAAGCCAAATTCGATATGGCTACACTTAATAATTGATATAAACAAACATTTTAAGAGAGTAGATACTTATAAAAAATCCTTTTTTCTGTACGTATGTAAATCTCTAAACGGTATAGTAAAATGAGGATAATAAAATAGGTTTAGCCAAAACGTAACTTACAACCGTTGTTCCAATAGTTCCAAAACCACTCAGAACTAACACTAGGGACCGAAAATACCCCCCAATGAAGGAATATTCCGATTTTGGCTTCGTCAAACCAAGTCGGCAACGGTCTTGAATCCAAACTCTCCCAATTTCGTTGATAGTCGCCTATGGTTTTTTTAAAAGTAAATAATAATAGCAGAAGTATGAGACTTCTTACCACGGCCATTTTCACTAGTACATTCAACGCAACAGTAGGAATTGGAATTTTATCTCCGCTTTTATTCTAAATTGTTATTTTATCTTAAATACATGCTCTTGAATCTCGATTATTTTGTTTTTCATGATGAGCAGATAACGTTGCATTAAGAGGACTGATTTGGCGAAAATCATGTAAGAATGTATTTTTATTAAGAAAACCAAACCTTCTTGCATAGAAATTAAATAGTTGCCTAATTCTAAAAGGAAATATAAGTCACACGATAGCCAAAACAAAAACGAGCCAACCTTTGGTGGTTGTTTACGTTAACAGCATTAAGATAAGTGGGTACCGATGGCATCAGCGTTTAGAAAGAATAG